>JANHZT010004353.1:59970-73840 GCA_032468215.1 Stegonotus admiraltiensis | reverse complement strand
CCACCAAGCCCCGCCCACTAATTAAGCCACACCCACAGAACCGGTAGCGAAAATTTTTAGATTTCACCCCTGCTATATACATATAGTACTTATTTAATTTACTTTTTGAAAACACTTGGAATAACTTTTTACTGGTTGCTGAAATATTGATTAAAATATAAAGGTAATAAAATTATAAATTACACCCACTGAGAATTACATATGAATGTGTATTAAACTATAATAGGTTCATCTAATAAGTATTGAAATGTAGAGGCAGTTGATCAGATACAATCCACATGAAATTTATGTCCCTTTTTAAAAATAAAAAGTGTAGAGTTAAGGGCACCTCAGTGAAATGCATATTCTATAAAACATAACATCTCCAGAGAGCAGGAAAAAAAATCTATTTCAATTGTGTTGAAAAGTAGAAGTAATTTATTGTCCTCTGTGCCTGTAAAAGACCCAGTACTTTCTGTGTCTTCTGTAAAAGACACAGAAAGAACTGTGTCCGTGAAAGAAGTTTTAGGTCCAAATCTTAAATATATATATATATATATATTTTTAATGAGCCTTCAAACACTAGTACTTTAAAAAATGTATCTGTAAACACCATTCAGTAGCCACCATTCAAGGGACATGATTCTAAATAAATATGTGCCCTTTGCTGATAAACATTTTTTATGTATGAGGCATGAAAACTGTGTTACAGATTATGACTGAGAATGTTCACCAGTACTCATAGTAAAATTAAATCTGGATAATGAAATCCACTTATGAATAACATTGTATTCAGGTTTCTCATTCAGGCATATGTATATACTATATTCGGGGATCTTCAAATTCAGGTAATTGGTTCTATCTGTAATGGAGTCCTCAAAGGTAAACATTCTATTCCTGCCCTTAAGCCTTTTCCAAGAGTAGAATTTTAGCCTTCCTATAATCCATCAAGCTTGTTGCCATTTTCATCCATTATCTCATCCTCTCTAGCAAAATATCAAGTGCAGTGTTTTGTATTAGATAGAACTATTGGAAAATCCAGTAAAAAAAGTATGTTACATTCAACATAGAAAACAATACTCATATATGAAAGTAGGCATTTCATTTTTTTCTTTTATACTGTTACACGAAATGTTGATAGTTCAGCAAGGAATCTTGATGCTAATTTCCAAGTAGGTACTGAGTATTACCTCAATACATTGCATAATTTGCACAAAATTGGTTTACTTTGTGTCTTAAAATATGTCTTTCACATTTCTTGTATCTTGAATTGATATATTTCTGCTGTTTATCACTTACTATTGCCTTGTTTATGTGTAAGTAGTTCTGTCTAGTGTTTTGATGGCTTTATTGATTTCCAAGTATTTCGGTTGTGTTCCTTTCATTTCTAGCAAAAGACTAACACTGCAACTGTCCCTCACATATACTAGATACATAAATCTTTATCTGAACGTAAGGAGGCACCTGACAAAAGGACTGTCTTTCTATTTGATGATGCTTGATAATCAGTATTGCGCAAATCATTTACTGTGATGAGATGTGCATCTGAAGAGGTAATGGAGGGGAGTCAGCACAGATTTTTCCTAGGTAGGAAGCAGGGGTGGGTTCTACTTACCCTTACTACCGGTTCACAACAGGGCTGCATGCTCAGAAGCGTTTTGATGATGTCAGGGTAAGTGGGCGGAGCCTCCACCCAGTTTTACTACCGGATCTATAGAACCGGTGCAAACCGGGGGCAACCCACCACTGGTAGGAAGCAGTGCATTCCAGAAAGAAGCCCAAATTAAGATACTACACAGTCCCAGGGTGGTTAGGAGAAAGCAGAAGAGGTTCAGAGTTAGCCATACTCTAGATCAGTGGTGGCGAACCTTTTACTCACTGAGTGCCGAACAGGTATGCGCTTCACATGTGCATGCTATCCACACTAACACGAGGCTCCTCGTGTGCACAACTGCACCATCTGCGCATGCACATGGCTTTTGCGTGCACCCTCGCACCATCTGTGCATGCACATGGTTTTCATGTACGCCATGCATGCGAATGCCATCTATGCATGCGTACACTGCGCGCAAGTACTCGCGCACATGCGCTGAAGAGCTCCGAAGACCAGCTGGGGCCCCTGAATTGCGCGCATGCACACCGGAGGCCCAAACACCAGTTGAGGTGCACATGTATGCGCAGCTGCAGGTGAGTTGGGCGACAGCTTGCATGCCCAGAAAGATGGCTTTGTGTGCCACCTCGAGCATGGGTGCCATAGATTCGTCATCACGCCCTAGATTCTGTCAGGATATATCTACTAGGGTAGAGGTTTATAGCTTCAGTTTGGCAAGATTAGGTATAAGGAAATAAAGGATGGAATGTTCTGTGTCTGTCCTGGGCGTGACATTTACACAGTGCACTCAAAATATATGTAATTTCTTTTCCAGTCCCCTTGTCAGTGTAAAGTTGCTAATCCAGCTCAGGTTTTTGCATGGATGATAGGCAGGATTTAATCATTTGCCAAGTTAAAGGATATTTCACATTCAATTTGCATTTTGGCCAAAAAATACCCAAACAAACTCCAAAACCTATATCATTGTAGGCAGTTTGCAAGCATCAATAAGGTTGGTTCAACCTATAGCAAGGAGGTAGAACAATTTACCAAGATTATTAACTTTAAGCCTTAAGACTAAACATTTGGTTGTGGGTTCACTAGAAGTACATAAAATATTCTATATTTAAAAAGAGCATGAAAGACAATGTTTCAGGGTTAAGTTGCATCTACTATCAACCAGTGAAATTTGTAAGAGGAAGCCCAAGGTTCCCCAAGTGATTTTATGCCTAACTAGAATTCATGGTCTTCCATTCTCTAGCCCAGTTCATTAACCAGTACCATTCTAACGGCTCTCTAATCCATAATATGAATGATAGCCTTTGTTAAATAGATGCTCAGAATTTGAAATTTTCTGATGCAGTAGTCTCTTTGGCACCTTGTTGTTATTGTTGATCATCAATTGTTAAATATATATTTGTTCCAGCAGGTTTTCATTAAATTTGGCTGATTTTATTGGTATTAAAATTACTGTTGTATCTCTTCAGACTATTTTTGTTTCGTCATTTAACTATTTTATTTTTTGTTGCATAAGTGGAATAGCCTTGGACATATTTGGGCACAAAGTAGATTTTATCTATATTAATAAACAGCATTAATATTTAGCATTTTTTATTAACCAGAATAGTACATTCAAGAAAGTAATTTTGATTATTTTGAAGCTCATTTTTATACAGTTGCATTATTTTGTCCCTCTTCTTTTAATTTTGGTGGCTTCAGTAGAGTTCCACAAGAATATACAGTTCACCATCGTGCTGCTTGGAGAATCCAAATCTTCGGGTTACTCAATAGTCGAGTAGCCAAACACTGAGTGTGTTCCTTTAAATCTCTTCAGACATGCCCACTTGCTCGAAGGAGCCTCAGTTTCGTTCACTCAGTTGAGCCAGTGACACTGTCTGAATTTTTTCTCCAGTGCTTGCTACTAGACTACTGTATAACAAAGTCTTGGATTTCTTCCTCTCTTCGGATTTTTTTTCCAGCATGTGTAAGCTATGGTAGGGGTGAGTCGCCTGCAGCTCCAGGCTGACTGCCCTCTCCTTTTTCTATTCACAACTTGGAGCTCTGTCAATTGCCAGACACCTCCTTTCCTCCTGATTGCCACTGGCGTGTGGGTTGGCTCCCCGGCTTTCCGGCAATACCACCCCCGCCATTGACTTTACTTCTCCTCAGCGGCTTGTGAGTCCCCACCCTGCTCTCAGTGGCATACTCTACTTATCATCCATTGAGGCTTGGTTCGGCGCTAGGATCACTTTTGAGTGATCGCGCGCCCCTGGACACTACTGGGACACAAGAATATACAGATTTATGCTTGCCATCTGTTTATTAAATAATTATTAAATAGTATTAAATAATTTAAATAGCCCAAGAGAGGCTTGATTCTCTCTTTTATATCTGCTTTGGAAAATAAAAGCTGTTTTCTAAATGCAAACGTATTATTTCCTCTAAGATGCTTACCCCTTTCTGTTATATTTTTCCACTGAAATGAAAGCAAAAGAGTGAGTACTATAAAGGATTTTGTGTCAGTGAATGGCAGTGGCAAAACTTGAAAAGAATCATTGAATCGAATATAATTTGGGTTTGTTGGAGTTACCTAATCTTAGTGTTTTTGCTGACTGTCACTATTCCTATTTTAAAGAGCTGCCTAGGCATTTCTATGAAACAGAAGTAACTTTATCCCCATTTCCTTTCTGGCATGCTTATTATGACTTTGTTCAGTAAGCAAAGAGGATTATGGGAAGTGAAATTAAATAGAATATTATAGTAAAAATGTGTAAATGAGATTCACTGAACATTTTTGAGATTGTGCTTTACGTTATAAATACTTTTAAAAATAGACCACGTATGTTGATTTGATTAGCTGAGGGATAGGGGAATAGCATTAAGAATGTTTTTTTAAAAATTGATTGCAAAACATAATGTAAAATCAAGACTCCAAATCTTGAAATGTAATTTTGATGAATTAAATAAACTTGAGCCGTCAGTACCTTCTATAAATTGTAGGCAGACATTCTAACCAGGTATTACAGTGACCGTACTGATTGTATTGGCTTTTTTTAAAGATACAATACAATTTTTTTATACAATAAGCCTTAATTTTTTGTTACATTACACCTTCTTGGGAAACAAAACAATGTAATGTAGTAATTGGTGAAATTATTGTTTTAAGGTGGCATAAAAATTTGCCAAAAGTTTTTGTGCATCAAATTAATTACATTGTACAATTCATTTACTGTTGTTGAACAGTCTCTTCCACATGTATTGCTGTTGTTAACCGCCATTGAATTGCCAGCTACCAGGCTCTTCAAATAGTCTGCCTAGTAATTTTTGAGAGTTGCAGTGCCCACACATTAGGAAGGCCTTAAACAAAGTTAATTTCAATCCTGTATTTTATGTGCTTACCTGCAAAAAAAATCCCTGTAGAATTGAGCTAATTTCTGAATTATCATGCAGTACTAGCATATTAAAACAAAAGAGTTAAACTATATGGGCTTGTATTTATGTTTAGGGATGGGAACAAAAATAAATTTTGCTTCAAAATAGGAGGACAACAGCTCCACCAGAAACTTTGTTAAAACAATCCATTTGGCTGTTACCTGAAAAACATACCTAAAAATGGCTTGAGTATTTTGATGGAACAAAACAAAATATTGTTGAATATTCCTGATGCTTAAGAAAAAGAAATAGAGAGAGATAAGGTGTAGGACAAGTCAGCTATTATCTTGAATTTTTTGCAAGGCAACAAAGTATTTTGTGCATTCATAGGATTTAGGCTAGAACTAGGGCAGGAATGCAGAACATCTATACAGGAAACTGCCACATAGATTTGAATAAATGGGATACCAGTTTGCTATTTATTAGTGGAAAAATATGGGGAAAGAGGACCCCAGGTTAAATCTAAGAGGATGTCATGTTGGAAATAAACTTTAATATTATTTCAAGTTTATGTGAAGCTTCAAGCAAATTCAAATTTCTTATAGAGAGATTGATAGTCCTTGCTTGCTAATAGTAGACACCAGTGTTTCTCTTCTTAAATACTTATTTTGTTGCACTTCTGTTAGTTTTTTGTTTTGTTTACTTCCCACTCTTTTTAGGTAAGAGATCAGGTCTAGAAACCAAGAGATCGTGAGTGCCTTGAGCATGAAAGCTGGCTTGGTGACCTTAGGGCACTCATTCTCTTTCAATCCAACTCAGTTCACAGGGTTGTTTTCATAAAAAAAATAGAAGGCAGAAGCATTTGGATAACAATAGCACTTAGACTTATATACCGCTTTACAGCCCTTTCTAAGCGGTTTACAGAGTCAGCCTATTGCCCCCAACAAACTGGGTCCTCATATTACCGTCCTCAAAAGGAAGGAAGGCTAAGTCAACCTTGAGCTGGTCAGAATTGAACTCTTGGACTAAGCAATGAGTTAGCTTTCGATACTACATTCTAACCACTTCATCACCACAGCTCTTTGAGTTGATCAAGATATATAAAAGGGGACCATAGTAGTAATACAATGCCCTGTTTTTCCGAAAATAAGATCCTGTCTTACATTTTTTTGAACCCTGAAATAAGCACTTGGCCTTATTGCCATGCGCTCAAAAGCCCGATTGTGCTTATTAACAGGCAATGTCTTATTTTGCGGGGAAACAGGGTAGTAAAAAAAATGCCAGATTTGAGAAGACCACAGCAGACAGCAAATAGCAATGTATACAAAGAAGCTGAAGAAACAATGGACCAGCTAGTTACTTACTGCAAGAAGATCAAGCAGTCTGATTACAAACAACGGCATGACAAATGGGTATTGAAAGATCTGCAAGAAATACCATTTGTCTTCAAGCAAGGATTGGTAGGACCACAAAATAGAGAAAGTAATAAAAAATGAAGGAGCTAAAGCGCTAAGGTACTTTAGAATTCAAACAATTTGAATTGAGTTTGGGATGCAGCATGGTAACACAGTTAAGTGTCACTGTGATAATAGTAATTGCCTGATAAATGAAACTATTTAATTGAAGATTAGTAGTGAAATATACAAGATTACAAATTTACAACTATTATGAATTATTTATATTAGAAATATATGTACATAGTTTATTTCTTCAATTTACTGTAAATGAGATTGCATACTTCACACTTCGCTCTTCAGTACGTATGGTTTGTTGTTGCACATCAGATTTAATAAAATATTGGTAGTCCTTGACTTAACAACCACTCATTTATTCACCATTCAGAGTTATGACAGTCTTTGAAAAACTGATTTACAATCTTTCCTCAAAGTTATGACCATTGTACCACCCCTATGATAATGTGATTGCAATTCGGGCGCTTTGTAATCAAACTACATTTTACTGCCAATTGCAGCCATCCTGTGGGTACTTGATCACTATTTGCAACTTTTTCAGCCTGTTTCCAATAAGCAGCATAAATTGGAGAAATGACCACGTAATTCAGTAATTTGCTTAACACTAATGGAAAAAGTTGTCATAAAACAGATCTAGTCACATGATTAGGTTAATGATTGTATTCCTTAGCAACCACAATTCCAATCTCAATTATGACCATAAATTGAGGGCCTTATATAATAACCCAAGGAAATTAGGACATATAGCGTAACTGAATAAATATTTTTCTCCATTATTAGTTCACTTTCCGTTATGGTTTTGATATAAGGGAAAGGGATCAGAATAACCCACAGAATTGTTGTCTTGCAAGATAAAAATAATTAATTCTGGCTTACTTATAATTACCTATTTTTAAAATGCAAGAAATATTTATATAGGTAATTTTTGGTCTGATAGCTTAACATACGTCCATGGTGAAACATTTGTATAAATACCCTATCAAAACATGATTCAGCCTGTTATTTTTTACTAATTGGATAATTTGTTTATATGTATCCCTGGTATGTATTGTATTCTTGTTCACACAACTCACTGCACAGAACTTTCTGCCTAAAATATTACATGTAGCTTGATCCTTCTCCATAGTGGTGGAGACAGCAGCCAGGCATAGGTTGTACTCATCTGTTCAGTTTGAAAGACTGAGTCTGTCAGAGTTGTTAAGTCCCGCCCCTTTTGCTAGGGGCTTTCAGCTTTTGACTCAGTTCTTCAGACTGGACGGTTGTGTCGGATCAACTCTTCACCTTTCCTGACTGGTTCTTCACCTTATGGACAATTCCTTATACCTTTGTTACCTCTGTTGATCTACGTTTGTGAGTGACTAGCTGCCTTTACCTACTGGTAGAGTCGCAGTTGCCTGGCCAGGAAGATCTTTGGCCTGCCCTTAGGCAAGGGCTTCCCCAGCTCCCTGATTAAGATCATCATCTTACCTTTGCAGGGGCACTCCATTGAACAGCAGGTGTTCCAGAGTTGTGGAGGAGCTTCACGCTTCTGTTGTTGCCTTGAGCGCTTTGGTGGAGTTTCACGCTCCCGAGCGGACTGGTCAGGTGGCCATTTTATTTCAAGAGCTCCAAGCGCTGCCTGACAAATTTCATCACAGAACCTTCATGCTTCTTTTCTCCTGCCTGCATTAGTGGTGACAGCCCAAGGCTTCCCCGAGTCAGCGGCTGTGACTGGAGTTTTTCAGCCCGAGCTCTCAACCAGCCTTGACAGGAGCTTCGCGCGCCCTCCGCAGCTGAACCGCTATTTTGATTTGACCAACAATGAGAGAGGAATATCTTTAATTACCAGAAAATTTTAAGGCCACTGGGGAAAAAATGAAGGGAGTAGGGAACAATGCTATTTTAATCCCTTGACTTTACCCTTCAGTACTATTTCCAAGAAAACTGCTTGATGTTTCTATTTAGGTAGTCCTTTTTTAATGGTTGGTCACTCAGTAACTATTTGAAGTTATGATGGACTCCCAAAAGATATTCAAGACCTGGTTTCACGTGCACACACCAAAAATACAAAAAAAAAAAGCTTAAATTATATTGGCTTACATTTTATAATTTACCAAATTTGGATATTCTTTATAAGCATTTTTATTTTTTACTGTGAAAAATTGTTTTTATTTCTTTCTTAGTAATGCATTTAAATTGCAGTGCAGCTAAAGACAAATGTCACAATACTGTGAAAAATGTGTCATCCCTTTCATCGGTTTAGGAAAATAACGGCATTAATAATGACTTTCTACAAGGGGATTTTTTAATATAAATTATAACCAATAATAATAATTTAAAAGCGATTTTTTTTCTCTTGAAAGCAGAACGTTAGCGTGTTAACCAATCCAAGTTCTTCTTTACAAACCCAGTTGCTCAGCAGTGGCCTAAAAACTATCTAAGCATGTTGTTTCCATCCATCTATGCATGCACAAGTACACACACAGAGAAATCTTTTAACATGACTACTTTCAGAGAATGATTTGCTAGGACACTGTCAGTTTTATAAGTTTTCAGCAAGATGCTTGAATTTTATAGCACCTAGTTACCTCAAGAAAGAATATCAATAAGGAAGGTTCTAGCTTCCCATTAGATATTTAAGCATACTGAGTTACAGAAAGACCTTGTGATACCCATTTCTTAAGCTTCCTCAGATAAATTCTGGGATCCAGTTAGTGATTGTCCAAATTATATTCATATATTCCTATGAGACTCCTTCAGGTCTATTAGAAGAAACCTATTAATTTCATAATTTAAAGGGGAGCAAAAAGTATGTTCGCTAATGTAATGGCATGCAATTTATATCCCAAAGGTGCTTTTTCAAGAAGCAACTGGACTTTCTGTTTTTTCTTAGAAGACATTTCACTTCTCATCCAAGAAGTTTCTTCAGAGAGCTGAAGGAGCTTCTTGGATGAGAAGCAAAACATCTTCAAAGAAAAAACAGAAAGTCCAGTTTTTTGAAAAAGCACCTTTGGGACAACTGTGACCTAGATGACTGAGAATCTCCATAGACATGCAATTTATAGGTTCTGTACTTAAAAGCTTTTTATATCTTGTGGTAGTTCTTGTTCATTTATATGGTTGTTGCTTTGACCACTACATTGCACAGCTGGTTGCTCATAAGCAGTCATGTAAGGTACTATAGACGTGGGTCTGCTTTTCTCAGAATATATCGAATAATGTTAAGGTGAATTTTCAAGATTTTTTAATTAAAATACTATATAATATTTGTTGAGAGGGAACAATTCTTCAAATTGAGAAACAAATCGGCAATATTGTTTACAACTAGTAGTACCCCACAAGGTACTATATATTGTTTACAGTATCCTTACATTTTGCATTGTTGTAATCTGGGATTTGCAAGTTAGTGGTCCAAAAGATACCAAACCTCAGGCTTTCATATTCTAGAGCAGAAAAGGTAGAAGGCAATTGTTTCAGAAATACTTGGAGAAAAAAATGGAAAGTAGTGATCAAACAATTGTTATATAATACTTTGTTTGGTTATGAAACAAATAAAAATTATATACTCCTAAAAACTAACCTTAATGTACCAGGGCTTACCTAAAACAAATTAGTGAGAGATCTTAATTAAAAATTGTACTTTGTTTTTAGTTAGCTATTGATTCATCAACATACTTAAAATAAACCAACATTAGAGTTGACTTATCTACAACAAATTATTCAGAATATCAGGGTTTTTAAATCTTTTTCACTATAGCTGTTGTGTTTTATGTATTTGCAGTAAGATTTAGAAGCTGTGAAGCAAGCAGAAAAGTCCATTTTGAAAGCAGCGCACCAGCAGATTTCAGAATTGGTGAAGATGGTGTGGTATATGCAGCTAGAAGCTTTCAGCTTTCTCCAGAACCCACTGAATTTTTCCTGTATGCCAGTGACAAAGAAACAAAAGAACAGTGGCAAGTGATCATAAAACTAGGTCTTGATCCAAAGGATTCCATAAAGGTAAAATGTCTTAATATATTTTAGGAATATATATGTGAAAGGGGTTCATGATTTATCAATTTTTTGGGGAATTCTTACTTAATTTTATCTGTTAAAAACTATTAATTTTCAAAATACTATTTTTTTCATCATCCCATTTCACTGAAAATACAGAAGTTGTTTACATTTAAAATTTGCCTTAGTACAGGAGTATATTTTTAAAGGGTAGATATTTGAATTGCAATGTGTCTTTTAAATTTTAAATCCCTAGAAAGCACTCAGTATTTATTCAAACAGTTAAATCTAACCAAAAACAAATAAATAAAAAACTTGCTTTTCAGGCCCATCAGTCAAGTTTATAACATTGGAACTTCAGATTTACAAATGTAGCAGGAAAAGCAATTCTGGCAGAAAGTATTGGCTTTGCTTTGTGCCTCAGTAATAAAATGTTGGGGTGTGCATGTGTGTAAATAATTCATGACTCCACTGCCACTTTAGAGAAAGGAGCCTCCCTCTTGTGTAAAGTGCTCTCAGCCAAGCTGGAAAGAAATCTTGTTCAACCTTGCTGCCAGTAAGCATTGAATATGCACATTGTTTGATATTCTGCTACTTGTTCTTCTAAAAAGTATACTGGATAATTTATGTCAATACATATGTACACAATAAAATTAACAATTATAGGCATAGGATTGAAAATATCGGAAAAAACATGGATTTGATTCATTCATGAAATCAAGAGATAGCTCCTGAACTTGGGCAAAGGCTTATAATAATGAAAACTTTCATGCTGGTAATCTTGCTTTTTCCAGAGAGTTGGAATTTGCATTGGTGTTTGCTGGACTGTGACTCTCCAAACCTGTAATCATATTTATGCAGTCACAGAGCTTGCTGTTCAGCTAGGATATCATATTTTTTTTCAGCATGTTTTAACTGCATGACCAGAACATAAGCAAGCCTAGTCTTTTAAACAAGGTCTTGAATATACCTATTTGTGTATATTTAGTAGGACTTAATAAGTTGTCTGCAATTTCATCTTTTTGGGGATTGTATAAATTGGGGGAGAGATACTTTAAAATTCTTGGCAGGCCAAGCTACTTGGTTGATTGAATGCATTTGGTTTGGTGGGCCAGCATAAACTTAATTTGTTACTCTGCATTTCTAGCTCATTAGAAGCATCGCCAGCTATATAGCTGGGCTTGCATATGTATATAAATGCTGGGTATTTTTTTCTAGGACTCTTAATACACAACCTGGTCCTGAGCACGCTCACTAAAGCTTTGTTTAAAGGTCAACACATCAGTGTTTCAAACAAATAAAATATATTTCTATTTATTTATCAATAAATTACCTTAGTGCTGCAAGTCTCCAAAATGTTTCCCTATTAGATTATCTCATGTAAGGTAGTTAAGATTACTTATTCATAGTTGTTGGAAACATCTGGCTTCCATAATGTAAAAAGAAATCATTATTTTTTCTATTCCACATTTAACTGAAAAGACCGAATATTGTTTTAAAGGATTGAAGAAATATGTCTTTCTTTATTTTCACCATATGCATAATAAGCAAGCTAGCAATCTGCCAGCATCAAGAAGCAAAAGCCAGAATGCTTACAGAGGCAGAGAAGAATTGTTGACACCCTGCAGAGATTAATACCTACTGTGTAAAGTGGGCCATCTACAGCATCCATCATGGCTGACATAGGTTTAAAATAATTACAACATTAATTCTATGGGATTTAATAGGGTCATAAATATTTGAGACAGTCCTTACTACTATGTATTAAACTTTCTTAGAAACTCAAATTATATTTTAGCACACCCAGGTCTAAATTTAATGTACAGTAGCACATTACCTGAAGTGTAGCTCCAACTAATGAAAAATATCTAAAGGCATACTGTTAAATTTTGAATGGTATTAACTAGGCTGCAGTTGGAACATAAAAAGTATAAGGTATAGAACTAAGATCTAATAAATTGCTTAAAACTTACACTTTCTTTCTACAGACTTTTGATAGAAAACAAAATAGGTATTATATAGATTTTTTTTTCTTATTCCATGTCATGTCATTTTGTGAGTTTGGGGGCTATACATTGTCTTTGGAAGCCTTATTTTATATAATTTAAATCTCTGTTCATTATGTAAATGTATTTAAATATTTGTATGCTGCTTTCTATTTGAAAAACTTTAAGCATCTAATCTCTACTAATTTTCATTATCTATAATTGCAAGGAACAAAAGAAAATGGAAGACATTGTATTTCCTAGACAACAAAATAAACACAGTGGCCATCTGCAAAGACAGAAGAGAGATTGGGTTATCCCTCCAATCAATTTGCCAGAAAACTCCAGAGGGCCATTTCCTCAGGAATTAGTTAGGGTAAGACAGAGAACAGAACAAAAGAATATTATTGAAGGAGTTTAATAATGGTTTTCTTTATCAAGGAGCTGAGATGAAAAAGTATTCCATGTATTATTATCAAACATGAAACCAGGTTATTAACATGTAAAGGAAAAAAAATAAACCAAATATGAGAATTTTTGTTGTTGTATTTCTGGGCAATTCTCTCCTCAGTAGAAACATTTATAGAGGTCATCCCATTAAAATCTCAGTATTATATATACTGTCAATAGAAGAAGAGAAGAAATATGAAAATATAAGATAAAGCTTTTTTTTTTGTCCACGTATACTATTAATGGCTTATCAATATGACAAATACTGTTACCCAGATTTTAAAAAATCAAAAGGATACTGAATTCTGATAGAATGTAAAAGATAAATTGTTCTATAGTTAACCCTTCAGATTAACAATATCCGTTTAATGGATTTTGCATATAACCAATAACATTTTTTCCGGTATTATTTCAAAATAAAGGACAAAGTCCTATGTATTCATTTGCTTTAATATAAGTCATTTGAAAAATGATACCATTTTGTAAGTTTATATCATCTGCACAAATTTATGTCATTTGTAAAATGATACCATTTATAGAGATAACAGATATTCAGATTTGTGTGGTTCTCCCCTCAAATGGGCCTTAAAGTAACGATCAGTGGTGGGTTGCTACCGGTTGACCCTGGTTTGGCGTGAGGCTCCGCCCAGATGTCATCAAATACGCTCTGCGCATGCGCAGAAGTGGCACGCAAGCAAACCGGTAGCAAAGGGAAGTGAAACCCACCACTGGTAAGGATATACACATTGATTTTACGTTCAATCCATATTTTCTGTTGAATGGTTGTTGGCATGAGTCGCTTTGGATAGTAAGATGGGAGGCATATCAGTTTAATAAATATTGTTTTTATATTTAAAAAATAGAAGATCAGAAAGTGTTAGCCTAGGACCGTGATGGCGAACCTATGGCACGGGTGCCACAGGTGGCACGCGGAACCATATCAGTGGGCACGCGAGCTCAGCTCTGGCACATATGCGTGCACCGGCCAGCTGATTTTCGGGCCTTCTGGGCCCACTGGAAGTCAGCAAACAGGCCATTTCTGGCCTCTG
>JANHZT010004353.1:16213-31021 GCA_032468215.1 Stegonotus admiraltiensis | reverse complement strand
TTACCCACCTTAGAAAGGATGGAAGGCTGAGTCGACCTTGAGCTTGGTGAGATTTGAACTTGCAGTAATTGCAAGCAACAGATGTTAATAACAGTGTTTTAGTCCAATGTGCTACCAAGGAATTGAGACCCTTTGGTTCTGGAACTGTGCCTTCTTTGGTGCTAGATGAGTTTACGCTGCCCAAACATATCCCTTGGGCAATCTGGGCATCCTGCTGGATTCACAATTCCTGCTCAAGGAGCAAATGGCAAGCATGACTAGGAAGGCCTTCACACAATTTTATATTGCGTACCAATAGCACCCATTCATAGATCCTCCCATTTATTTGTAGTATTATAATGTGATCTACATGGGCTTCCCTTGATCATCCAGAACCTTCAACTCATGCAAAATATAGCAGCACAGAACGGTTTGTGTGTTCCACACTCTTCTCCGTGAGCTGCATTGGTTACTTTCTAGTCCAAACCATTGGTTTGTTTCCAGTCCAATTCCAGATGCTGGTTTTAAAGTCACACATAGTATGGGACTGGGTTATTTGAGGTACTGCGTCTCTCCAATTACATATTCCCATAGCACTGGATCTAGCAGAGACGGCTTGCTGTGGCTTCCATAAAATAATTGCTAAAAAACCCCAACAAGGATAGGTTTTTAAATGCATTTTTAAATGCTGTCAGGCCAGTGACCTTTTTATAGTACATTTTCAACCGTAATGGTATATAGACCAGTGTTGGTGAACCTTTTCAGCACCGAGTGCCGGAATGGGAGCGCACAGGTGGGGGAGCACCAGAAATCAGATGAGCATTTGCGCACTGGGAAGCTGAGCTTCCAGTTTCCTGCGCTTCCATGCATGTGAAGACCAGCTGGCCAGCGCACATGTGCCCACCAGAACCCAGAAGAGCAACAGACGACTGCTGGCATACTCAGAGAGATGGCTCTGCATGCCACTTCCAGGACGCATGCCATATGTTTGCCATCATGGCTATAGACTGAAGAATTCTTGCCATGTGTTTTACTCTGCAGGAATGAAAAATATAACATAAAATCTATGCCCATTGATCTCAGGGCCAAATCAGATCAAATTTCTTTTTGCATTCAATTAAACAATAAACTATTTGTTTTTGGGGGAAAATAAAAGATCAAAGATAGACTTAGAATTACAAATCACAAGTTCTTAATTAATACAGGTGTGTTTCTAAATAACAATAATCCACATAAATATGTTTAGATTTTTAAAAACTAGAAAAGGTTTTAAAATTATATTTTCATTCTCATAGCCTTAAATTATGCATTTGTAGATTTTATTGCATATCAAATGGAAATATTTCAGACTACAGTTATTTCACTTTTTTAAATTGAAGAAACAAATTATTAGGAAACTTCTAGTATATTCTACAAATGTCAAAACTGTTGAGGCATGAAACTTAACTAAGGACATCAGATACTGTTTTTTGAAAAGCACATAAGCATAAAAATCAAGCCAAATAACTATTTTTCATGGTAGACCAATATTATGTTTTCAAAACTGTAAAAATTCTTCTATTTTAATAACTTGACTGCTAAACTTTTTTTTCAAAACATGTAATCAAGGTTTGTTAGTAACTTAAATACCTGTCAAGATTTTTTTTTAAAAAAAGAATGTATTCCAATTCTGTATACACATTCAGCAAAATTTACTTTCACAGGCAAATCTGTGCCAGAGATTTAAATCATAAATTACTTTCTGATAATCTGTTATACATGGATGTATATGTTAACTGTATATTGCTTTTACTAGAACAGTGCTAATTAGAAATTACATTTACTGTCTTAAAATAATAATCTTAGATTCTAGATGGTAGAGCTGTGAAGTGATCTGAATCAGAGAGAAAGATATGGTTCAGAATTTAAATGAGCTTGCTTGTAGCAGTTTTTTCTGTCTTCATACAACTGTCTTCCAGTGTAATCAGGGAAAAAGACATCCTGGCATGTGCTACGTGTATATCCAGGCACGCTCCAAATGTTTGCCCTTCAGATATTTACATCGCCCAAATAGATGATCAATTGGCTCTTCACTAATCAGTTTCCTTTGAATGATTCTCAAATAGGAATTCATCATGAAGGATAGAATCACCTGGGCATGTGTCTAGCAGTAGAAGACTAAAGTATATCAGAAAACACAAAAACAGCAACTGAATGGAGATTAATTATTTTGGTCTTTCACAAGAAGCTCCAGTATCATATATCATAATGCAAACCATTTATAAATTGGGAAGGTGCTCTTGCAATCTGAAGTGAGAAACAAGAATGTGTAAAACATCAGACTGCCTTATCTGTTATTTAGTAGTCACGCTTATCAGGTTTTAATTTTATGTACAAAATGCAAACAAACCCTCCATTACCGTTCTATCATTTCACTTTCATCATTGATTAATATCAAAGATGTTACTGCTGTGATGCTAAACTCTGTGAAACCACTAAAAAGAAAATATTCTATTCTAGGCTTTTTCCATCTCAGATTTTATGAATTCTCTGTCACATAAGAAATCTGAAAACATGCATCATTCCTAAAAGTTCTGCCTTGCTAAACAGGTCAATTTCTAAAGTCGAGATGCTACATCCAAGGAATTACATGTTACATCCAAGGAATTCCTGCATAGGTTCCTGCATGTCATCCTCTAGTTATTTTAGCTGACAGTAAGGAGGCTGGAATTACTGTCAGAATTTTCAGTTTTTGTCAGAATTTCAGAATTCTTTTATTTTCAGAATTTTTTACTTATTTTACTTCCACCCATGAGAGTTAATATCAATAAATTTTGCTTAGGGCGGAACCAAGGCCGCAGGCATGTACAGGAACACAGAGCAATCCTTTAAAAAGCATTGCACATTAAAAAGGGAGGGGAAATATTGACTGGCATGATGATGATCAAGAGTGGATCAAAAACAAATAATCCCCATGCATAATAGATTCCTAAGAGAGATATTCTTGAACTTGCCAGTAATACATTTCCTGACTAGGAATCCAAGTGTGTTAAATAGGTTCTGATTAAACTAGTGAGGATATGTCCAATCAAGAGTTTTACCTTAAAACCTGGTGATTTTGTTTTGGTTTTTGTAGAAAGTCATTTTGTTTGGCAAATGTTCTGGTAAAATGGTTCTAATTTCACACTCTCAGCTTAATACAGTTATTTTCTACAGAGCTGCACCATTTTTTTTCAAAAGTGGATTTCTTCTACCACAGTTTACCCATTTTCAGGTGGTATAAATGTAATACTTTCTTCAGGGAGGATTCAGCTTTTAGAAGACAAATTAGAAAATAAATTGTTGTTCCATGAAGTCTTACACATCCTGGAGTCTAAAATGACCTCTATGTTCAAGACAGGAATGGAAATTACTTAATGTATGCTTCAGCTTTTCACACACAGGACATTCTACCCACCCCAAGGGTACAGCAGACCTAGTTACTACAGCTGTGCAAAGCATTAGAAAGCGAAACTTCAAAAAGCATGTTAATGCAAGTAAAGCACTGATAAGGTATCTTCTTAAAGCTAGAATTAGAACAGCCAAGAAAATTTGGTTCTCCCCCCTCCCCCATAGTTTTCCTTACACTTACTAGTTAACATAACCATGATTAAAATACTTGTTTATTATAGGTTTTTTTATTTATTTATCAAACTTGTATGCTACCTCTCTCACTGAAGGCAACACTGTTTGGGGGGTGGGGGGTGGCAGCTGAAGTTGCTTGGAATGCCTGCATTACAGAAGATAAGAATTAACCTCTATGAGTCTAAAAGAAGACATTTCTTAAAATGTAGTCTCAAATTGTTCTCAAAATGGGATGTGAGGATCCCAACACCTTTTCAGAGGTCTGCAAATAAAATAAACATTTTAAAGCTTCTGAGTTTTGATTTCTTAATATTGATAGAAACTAGCATACGTATAGACCAAAGATCTTTGAAGTCCTCAATCTTCTTTAAGAATATAAAAGGATCTTGAGACTAAAGTGTTTGAGAATCACTGATCCAGACCAGGTTCTTGAATGAAAAAACAGTATATAAATATCTTATGTATCATTTACAGGACTATGATTTAAGTCAGCTCCAGCAACCTGACACTTTAGAACCAGATGCCATCAAACCTGTTGGAATAAGGCGACTTGATGAAAGACCTATTCATGCAGAACCTCAGTATCCAGTTAGATCAGCAGCTCCTCATCCTGGGGACATTGGAGACTTCATTAATGAGGTAAATTGAAAGCTGGAGAAGGAGGGAAAACATATACCTGTAGGACCTGCTAGGCCCAATCTGTACTTATTATGAACAGTGTTTATTTCTAAAGAATAATGATTTTTAAGGAATTGTTGATAGTTACAATGTTGTAGATATAAATACGGCTTTTAAGTTCAAAAGCATTTAATTTATTTAAATGGAAAACAAATGAATCAACTAACTTTTCTGCATTGGTATTAGTCATACTAAGAAAATATCTGTAGATAAAGATTGAACTATGGAGTCCTTAATGCTCTCAAAGCTTAGTTATTTCCTTGCAGACATTTCATTACCAAACTAGGTAACATTATTAGTGACGAAGTTACCAGGTTACCACGTTTCCAAGAAAATAGTGAAGCTTAGAGAGCACCAAGGACCCCACAGAATAAGCATCTCTGAAGCAGGGCGAATAAAGGAGACAAATGGCACATGTTTGACATCATATAGATGCTGCAAGTTGTGGACTTAAATAAGACTTTGTAATGCAAGAATGTACTTGAGTCATCACAAATGCCTGTCATTTTAATACCGTAACACATGGTTTTATGAATGCATTGCATTTTAGTACAGTTCAATACCTGTTGAATTTTTAATAGGTGGGGTTTGGGATCAATGATCTCTGTTTGTCAATCATCAAATGGGAAATTGTATCAAGAAATTATGTCATACCAGCTTTTTTTAACCATCTGGGGAGTGCTGCTTTTTCAAAATTAACTTACCTTTTTAGACAACATCTGTGAAATATTAATCTGTTCTTTTTTCAGTGCTCTAGTGTTTAAATTTTTATATCATATTTTATATCACATATACATCAATTGTTTAGAACATGAAATGCACAAATTTTTACTTTTCCATAATGCAGATTTTGAGCCTTTAGCCACACCTTTGTAAAACTGGCTTTCAGGACTTTTTTTCTAACAGACAGTTTGCACGTGAAGTGCCTTTCCTAGAACATTGAATTTTTTATAGTTTTATCCTATAAACTCAAATAGCATAAGAAATTGTACATCCAAGGCCCGCAGTGGATACTGAACTAAGAGGCCCTAGTTTTTGTCCGGTTTGACAAAAGCAAAAAAATGTTTTCAGTGTAGTGGGTTTTAATACAATAGCACTTTGCTGTTTTTAAAACCTGCAGTTTATTTGCAAAGGCTTTAGATTATTTGTGTAGATGCCAAGCAGGCCTTATAAATTATTATAAAGCACAGAATTTTAAAAATTGCATTTAGGGTTTCCTTTGTAGTATATCTTTGGAAGATTTCTGAGATTTTTGCTGATTTCTGTGTAGTCAAAATCTTGAGAGTGAAAAGTTTTTAAACATGTCCTCAATTCAAAATTGTACTTTTTTAAAAAAAAAGTGTGAAAGGAATTGAACGATATGTTTATGTGGACAGATGAAACCTACTTCTTATTTGCATCTAATTTGTAAACTTAGTTCTTACTGGTTCTTGTTTAGTTTTAATTTAAAAATTCAAGCAACTCATAACAAGATTGCCATTTAACTCACAATGAATATTTTCATGCCAGCTATTAATAATTTACAATGTGTTAAATAGCTAAAACTGTTGAACTAGATTGAAAGAACGTTTTAACTGGTGGACATTCATATTCACATAGCATTCTTTGACAGTATTTATTTATTCTTGTTGCGTAGACATAAAGTGTTCCTATCTCTTTAATGATTAGAAATTATATAGAGTGAGAGGCAGGAAGGATAAGCAAGTAATTATAGCTCTCCTTACACTTCAGTTATTCCTGGACCTGCTGCTAATCCAGGCATTTTCTCATGGAGTAATCACTCAAGTTTGAATTATCTGCATAATTCATGTGAGAAATGATTGGAGTAGTGTTCTTAATTTCTTTCTTATAGTTTTCTCCTAATTGTTTACAGGGACTTAAAGCTGCAGACAACGACCCTACAGCTCCTCCATATGACTCTCTTCTAGTCTTTGACTATGAGGGAAGTGGTTCCACTGCTGGATCTTTGAGCTCCCTCAACTCTTCAAGTAGTGGTGGCGAGCAAGACTATGATTATCTAAATGACTGGGGTCCACGTTTCAAGAAACTTGCTGATATGTACGGGGGAGGTGATGACTGAATGCCATAGTGGCCATCGTTGCATTTGGACAAGTACAAACCTTTTCACTGGTATTCCCAACAAGCGTACAGAAGCTAGGCTTTAACTTTGTAGTCTACTAGCACAAGTGCTTACTGAAGGCTTTGGCATAGGCTGCAAACCTATTTGGGCTCACTGGGAATATCAGTCATCCAATGCTGTTTGGAAAAAAAAATGGAAAACAAACAATTGAGCTCAGTTACACTTGAATTTTACAGTACAGAAGCACTGGGATTTTATGTGCCTTTTTGTACCTTTTTCAGATTGGAATTAATTTTATGTTTAAGGCTTTAAATGGTACTGATTTATGAAAAATGAAGAAAAATCACATTGGGGATGGGGAGAAAGTGCAGTCACCAATATGCTTCAACATGCTTTTGTTACATTGCATTGCTTTTATTAAAACAACAAAATTGAAAAAAACCTCATGGGAACATTTTGTTATTGGGGACATGTGGGGGAAGAAGGCCATGAAAAAAATGTACAATACTTCTAGTTTTAGATGCTAGGGTTTTTCACTAAAATTCTAAATCTTATGCAGCTGGTTGCAAATAAAGGGAGTTTTCATATCACCAGTTTGTAGCAGAACTGATTTTCTTTTCTTATGATAGAATGTTTGACACATTTTGGTCTTAATCCATATACACATTTTTTTAAAGCATTTTCCAGTACTTTTTTTCCCACTTCACTGTAAAAATGATATGTGTACATAATGTTTTATTAGCATAGTCTTTGGGAAGTGCTGAAACTTCCAAACACGTGTATGTATTATTTGGACTATGGATTCAGGTTTTTGCATGTTTATATCTTTTGTTATGGGTAAAGTATTTACAAACAGGTTGCAAACAAGTGACATTGATTCAATTGTTGAGCTGTAGTTAGAGTACTCAAGGTTTGAGTTTTTTAAATTAATTTTTTGTTTGTTTTATTTGTTTGGGGTGGGCAAAAAGTTCTTAGCACAAATGTTTTACATAATTTGTACCAAAAACAAATAAACAAAAACTGTGTGAGAGCGAGAGAAAGAAAGGGGAGAGAAAGTGAGAGAGACAGAGAAAGAAAGACTGAAAAGTCAAGGGGTAGCCTTATCCTTACGGCTCGAGTAACTACACAGTATGTTAAACAACCAGAAAGATGTTTGACAACAGCTTTGCCTCTGTATTATGTACCAGAATATAAATGATACACCCCTGACCCCAATGTTCTGAATAAAATGCTAATTTTGGATCTCGTGACTGAATTGTATTTTTTTCTATTTGAATAATCTGTATTTAAATTATAACTGTAACAACAACAATCACTAATAGAAACTGCTAATAAAAATAGTTAATGCTTCATTTATAATTGTCCCAAAAATCTAATGAATTCTAAGTTGCTATAGGAATGACAATTTGTTATAAAAGGATTCCATAGTCAGAATGGAACATTCTATATATTACAATCAATGTTAAACTTTTACATGCAGTTTCATGAAGCATATAGATATTTCTCTCATTGAAGGGGGAAATGGAAACAGAGTATAGAGAACCAAAGTTGCATAGTGATCAAGATGTTGAATCAGGATCTGGTTCAACTATATCCCCAACCATGAAAGCTCACCTAATGACTTCGGGGCATTCATCAAGTGAGCTTCCAATCTATAACAGTCCAATAAAAATATCTGGTTGTTAGGGGGGAAATTAAGAAATTTCAATTGAGCAGGAATAAATTGGATTAAACCTCTAATAGAAAATATATTTTATGCAACATATGGGTACTATGTTTTAGTTAAATTTATATGAAGACTACTACATCAGACATAAAACCAATAAAGGAATGCATGGGGTGTGTGCAAAAGTGTATTGTTGTATTATGGAAAACAACATCTGGAAAAGACTCCCCTGAAAAAAGGAAAATGAAAGCTTGAGAAAATCCCATTTATTTTGCTACATAATTAAGCAGTTCTGTTTGAGTAATTTAACAGATGCTGTCAATGAATGGATTGCCTTCAAAAATGGGAAGTACAGAGTACCAACTGGAAGGTCTAGGTGAAAATTTTGGAAATGTCATAACTTCATTTTACTTGGTTGTCATTATGGCATTTTTTTTCTTCTGTCTTATACATGTCAATTTGATAAAGTGTGAATTAAATTTCACTAGTTTTTAATCAGAATCAGAAGAAATATTTTCCTTAACATGTTTTCTTTAACATCTCCTACAATTCAGAAGTGAGATCACGGGATTGAAAGGACATCTGAAGGGAGAATCGGAGATGAAGCATCAACAAGAGCTTGTATAATTACAATTACATTATTTTTGAAACCATCAGAATGAATTTTTGGAATACTGTTTTCTGAAGTTCTGTAATTTTTAAGAGTTCCATGATTTTTATTAGACTGAAATATCTCCAGCTTTAAAATAACAACGTAAAACTTAGTTTCGTTGATTTTAGTAGTATTTTTCCACCTTGTGCAGATGCAGACTGTCGCAAAGTTAATCAAAATTGCTCTTAATACTGTATCTAATAGAGTGAATTATGGTAAGAGAACAGTTTGAAATGAGAGAAAAAACAGGCAAAAGAGCAAAACCAGACTAGTAACCGAAACCAGATTTATAAATGTAAGTTATAAGGCAAAATGATATCATTGGGTAAATTGTGCAATTGTATGGTGCATTTCCAGCATAACTAGAAACCATTAGAGTAATGATTTCTTTGACTTGTCTAAATCAAAATAAAATAGGTAATGTCACACATTACTGTGGAAGGATATGCATAACCAAAACTTGTACATCACTTACAGATACACATGGCTGCCTAACAAATTGCCAGTATGTTTTAGACTAGTCATCTGAGGAATCCAATTGATGCAGCCTTGATATTTTCCTGTCAAGTGGCCCATGAAGATACCGGATTGCATTATGATACATAGTCTATTGCATTAAGATCAGCTGGAGTTCTGGAAGCATATTTATTTGTATCATCTATCTATCATGACATTTATTTGCCATCCATCCAATGACGGATAAGCACATCTTCATCAATGTTTTATAGCAACTGTTACAGTTAAATAAAACAAGGATCACCTTTAGTTCAGCTTGGCTTCTGGTGACTTCACGGACAAGCCAAATATTTTTCTTGGCAACGTAGGACCTGGTTTAGCACTGTCACCTTTAAGGGTTCTGGAAACAAGTATTTTCTATTTTGTGGAAAATGCTAGTTTTGATTTCCCCACAAAATAGAAAGGAACTATCTTCAGCACAATTGTCAGTTTTCCTGCATAGAAGTTTCAGAGTCCTTTGCAATTGGCAGCTGGCATTCTGTTTTCAAACTTTGATGTCAAGGAACCGTCCCATTTCCCTCAGCTCCAAGCTAACAACAGTTTGGATGCAAATTTATTATGGAACAGTAAACTTGATGAACATTGGAAAGGAGGAAGGTGGGAAAACATTCAGTGGTGCTGAATATAATGTCAGTTTTTGACATTCGAAGTCAAAGATGTATTAGAGGTGTTTCATCTTGAGCTACTCTATAATGTACAAGCTCAATTCTTTGGTCTTGCTTTATATTGATGCTTTATGAAAGGCTTACGGTTTCCTCTAAAATTTTAAATGAGATGCTTTCATTAAAGTTGAAAATATAGTACTGTACTTTGGGAAGTAGATAAGCTGCTCTCATTATAAATAAGAGAATTTTAGACAGTTGCTTTAGGTTATTGTTTGGTACTTTGGTCCAGATGCTGTTAAGTTACATTTTAATTAATGATGTCTGAAATCTAAACTATTCACAAGCAGGAAAGTTCAAAGGCTTTTCTTCTTTTTAAAGAATGTCTTGCCAGAGTTGCTTTACTGATTGTCAAACTGCCAGGTGAGAAGGTAACTGAGGAGCATGCAAGAAAAGTGGGGATACTGCAACTCTTTCTCACCCTTGTGCTCTTGCACTGAACAAGGAATGAAAAAAAATAGTCAAAAGATCCTGACAAGTCCCATAATTGTTATTCCAGGTCATAAGTATCTTATTTATTCGCAAGTATGTGTATGTGCTCACAAACATGCACAGGTGCCTTTTGTGTATCTGAGAAAGAGCGTAGCAAGAAATTTTACAAGCACTTCCTGATATATTTCAGACCTATATCACTGAATAGATTTCCCTGACCACTCATGATACAGGTATAAGTATTATTAATAATCCTTATTGCTCATTAAATGCAATAAAAATCTGTGTGTATGGCTATATGGCATGTATGGCATCTCGGTCCAATCGAGTGGTTCCATTGTTGGTCATAGGGGGCAAGGTGTTGCCCCCTGTAGATAGGGCGTGCAACTTGGGTATCCTCCTGGATTCACGGTTGAGTTTGGAAGATCATGTAATGACCGTGACCACGGGGCATTTGCCCAGGTTCGCCTGGTGTTGCAGTTGCGCCCCTACTTGGACCTAGATGCCCTACGCACGGTTACTCAGAGGCTTCAGCTGGTACAGAATGCGGCTGTGCGGGTTGTGATGGTTACACCCCTCCTGCGCGACTTGCATTGGTTGCTGGTTGCCCTCCGAGTGAAATTCAAGGTGCTGGTGATTACCTATAAAGCCCTTTATGGCTTAGGCCCAGGATATTTGTCGGACCATGTGCAGCCAGCAACAGCCTCCCATCGCCCGGTGCGTTCCCACAGAGAGGGTCTACTCAGGGTGCCCTCAGCTAGACAGTGTCAGCTGGCGACCCCCAGAAGAAGAGCCTTCTCTGTGGGTGCTCCCACCCTTTGGAATCAACTCCCACTGGAGCTCCGGGTGGCCCCTGATTTTCACTCCTTCCGCCGTGGCCTAAAGACATGGCTATTCCAATTGGCCGGCCTGGACTGATGGGGGGTTTTAATTGAGTTTTTACTATTTTTAATTAGTTTTACTGGGATTATGTGTTTTAACTGTTGTGAGCCGCCCTAAGTCCCCCAGAGATAGGGCGGCATATAAATCCCATAACAATAAACAAACAAACAAACAAACAAATAAATAAATAAATAAATAAATAAATAAATAAATGTGTTTTCAAACCTGCAGGATTTGATAATTTTCTATTTTGTGAACTGCTGAGAAAATGTTTGCTTATTAATCTATAATCATTTATCACTTTTAATATTATTACATAAGTAAACCAAGTTATTTTTCTATATCAATATTGGTTTAAAAACACACCAGACTAAATTCACAGTTTCAGAAAAGATCTTTTCCACATAGATTATGTGCCCTTCTATGTTAAGAAAATGCTGGGAACTAGGTATGTATCAAAATAGTGTTCCATCACTGAGCTATGAGTTTTCCTATAATTTTATTATAATTCTGTTGATCATTACGTTTTGTATCCTATACCTGAGAACATAATCAACCTAATGGCATTATTTCATTCCTTTATAGCATCTTAGGGATGGAATCATATAGAGAAATGGTATTGCAATTTTGTCAATGGGGTGTGGGATGGGGAGAGATTTCACCTTAAGACACTCTTTTATTTAAAATAGAAATAAAAATGAATAGTAACAAAATAAAATTGGTTGTATGAATTTTTGTTGATTGTTTAAAATGGTTTTTTTTTAAATCCCATCCATTAAGCCATTTTGAAGAATCTTTTGACTGAAGGCACAGTTGGCTTATTTCTACACTTAGTTCTGTTACTTATAATTTAGACAAATCTGTTAATTTCACTGTTTTACATGGTAATAGTAACTGACAATTACAGCCATTATAGCCACATCAATTTACTAAATTCTGGTGGCAAAGACATTCTTGGGAAAAATATATCTTAAATTATGGAAGTCAAATTTAGCCATTAATATGTGTCAGATGCATGAAAGAACAGCTGATTCAGGTTGGTGATTTATGGCTTGAATATGACATTATTTCTGCTGAAATGTAAAGTTAACCTCATTAATTCTCAAAGGATGAGAGCCCATTGATTTACCTCCCAATGTTTACATTTTGGTTCAACAAACTTGTATATGCCTTTATATATTAATTTAAACTCTAATTGTATTTTTAAATTTTTAAAAATGTTTCAAAATTGCCATTAAAAATACATAGATTTAAATGATCATGTTCTTGCCAAAATCTGAAATGATATCAAAGTTTTGCCCATTTACCTTGTCCAATCATTTACAATAGTCCCCTCTTACAAAACATTCCAAAAATGAGGGTTTGGGTAAAGAGTCATTTGCCTCCTAAAACATGTGCAACCCATCATTACCTGGAAAAGAACTCTATTCTTTTCTGTACCTATTCTGTATGCATTCATCCTTAATTTGGTTTTTATTTCCCCTGATTAGGATTTAGAAACTACATGCTCTTTTCTGAAATGTTTCTCCGATGTATTTTACCCAGTTTGCTTTGTCTTCTCCCTTCACCCGTGGAACTACCTAATTTCATTCATATTTAACTTAACCAACAGGAAGCCCTATACATATTATACTCAATTTTAGCTGACAAAATAGTACTTATTCAATGAGGGATAGAAAGTTGTAGTTACAAAAACTGATTATGGAAATTCTCAGTCACCCAGGTCATGGTTGTCCCAAAGATGCTGTTCAAAAGGCAACTGGACTTCCTTGTTTTTTCCTTGAAAATATTATGCTTCTCATCTAAGAACTTCTTCATTTGTCCAGTTGTCTTTTAAACAGCACCTTTAGGACTTTTTAAAAAAAATGTGTGTGACATCCCCAAAGCAAAAGAAGCTGTCAAAACACAAACTATTTAAAATAATAATATGTTTACCAGGAGCAGTACAGAAGAACATACAGAACAGTTTTCTCATGTACACCATCCTCAAATGCCAACAGGATGCATTCTTCTTCAAGCCAATCAATAAACTTTCTGTAGGTCTTCCAAAAAGCATCCCATTCAAACTTACTCTCTAGTACAAGTCATAGAAGAAGTTCAGCTTGACTGCCCACATCCAGCAATCTTCTTTTCCATTTGTCCCGGGGGGGGGGAAACTGTAAACAGTTAGTGGAATTCAATGGCATTCTCATCAGCTATTTTCAGAGTGGAAAACTATGTTTGCGACTTGTTGAAAAGCTAACAAATGCTCTTTTCATGTCTATTGACAAGCAATGCCATCTCTTAATGATATATGACAATGCAGTAAGCTGATTTTAGTAGTGCTCAACTTAGAACCATTTGTTTAATGACTGAACAGACTGTTTTAGGGCTGTTTTTCACACTTATGACTATTGCAGCATCCTTGTGGTCACATGATCAAAATTCAGACTCTTGACAACTGGCATGTATTTATAATGGTTGTAGTGTCCCAGGGTCATGTGATCACCCTTGTGACCTTCTGACGAGCAAAGTCAATGGGAAAACCAGTATGCCGTCCCACTCACACATGCCATGGGTATTAGGACACTTTATTTAGATTTCCAAGCCTGAATTGGTATTCACCAGCAATTCCCTTTGCCAGCCCTGACCTTTCATGCCCCCACCCCAAGTTCAACATACTACTCAAAAGAAGCCAGAACTAGTCCACAATGCAAAGACAAAGTCCACAGGGCAAAGGCATGATCCTGAAGTTCAAGGCAAGAATCACAATGGCTGAAGGACACAAAGCAAGGAAATGACACGTTCTCAGCATGGTTTCACTCCCCTTGCTAACTTAAATAACTGTGTCCTGGTGCAGCCCATCAAGAGGCGCAAGGCTACCTCCTCAGGCACTTTTGCTGTGCCTGCCTCCTATCAGGCCTACGCGCTTTCATACTGGGAGGAGGAGGCAGTTCTTCATCTCCACTGATGAGTGGCTGCTCTTCCTCTTCCTCAGAAGCCTTTAGGTCCTGTCTCCTGTCTCTAGCTCAGCTGGCTGCTTGTCCAGTCACTTCTCTGTGCTCGGCCCCTCCACTCCTGATTCGTAGCCCTCGGCTGGCTCCCCTAATATCCCTGGGACCGGCTCATCTTCCTCCAAACTGGTATCTTGAGAGGCATCTGGGGAAGTGTCTGGAGGAGCCATCATAGCCAGATTCAATTAACAACCATGTTACTAACTTGATTCACTTAACAGCTGTGGCAAATAATGTTGTCAAATGGGGCAAAACTCACTTAACAACTGTCTTGCTTAGCAAAGGAAATTTTGGGCTAAATGGGGTCAAAAATTGAGATCCACCTGTATTCAAAGTCCATTGTAGAAGGATATGGAATGCCTATGCAAATTTGCTTGAGAATAAAAATAATAGCCTGTCAAAATAGAATTTCCATGTTTAATTCTTAAATCCCCATAAACCCATAAAACCAAAGGTAGCAGACCATCCAATTAATTTCTACATCAGATCCACTATTATCAGGTACTATAGAAATATATCTAAGTAATGGCAGACCTCACTACTGAATTATAGTTTCCTGATTTTGTTATTTTGTTGTGTTTTATTATCTACTAGCTGTACCTGGCCACGCGTTGCTGTGCCCCAGTCTTGTGGGTATACAATATTTTTTGACCAAGTGCCAATAA
>JANHZT010004353.1:0-10567 GCA_032468215.1 Stegonotus admiraltiensis | reverse complement strand
TTCTGATTGGTTGGGAAACCCAGTCTAACCATACACCCGAAGCCAAGCCAACACACACAGACTGGGATTCCCAACCAATCAGAATGAAGAGGTGGGGCCATCCATTTATATATATATAAAAGTTTTCTGAGGTTTTTGCGGGTGTTTGTATGTAGGTCTTTGGTTATTCGGATTTTCTCCCGCGTAAAATTGGAAGTACCTTGGCGACGTTTCGACAAAGTCTCATTTGTCATCTTCAGGCTGATGAATATATATATGTACACACACACACACACACACACACACACACACACACAGATATATATATACATACATATATGTCTGTATGTATATGTATATATTTTATAAACCTGGCTACTATGGTTTGTCAATCTTGATTTACATCTTGTGACGGAGAAAAATTGACCAGTAGAGATGAGGCTACCCATGGAAAAAAAATATAAAAACTAGCATATAGCATTATTTCAGAAAAGAGCAGAAAATAATAGAGTGGATCTCTCCACTGAGATTTGTCAAGACTTTTAATAGTTGGGGCAAACTGGATTTGACATGTAAGGACTGGAACACTAATTCTGTCCTTTGAGCTATCAACTGTATCATCCATTTGCTTTGATGTTTGTACAGGGTGTCCTACAATCATTGAAGTACAAAATAATCCCTCATTCCATTCCTGCTTACTCTAAGATACACTGAGTCCAAGCTATGCAATCACACTTCTACTTAGCTAGGTCAGCTTTTCTTTGGCACTATTCTCTTTTCATGTGAGGGTCCATTAATCTTCAGATACATTCCATATACTATTGCCCGCTGATGAATTTCCTCCCTGCTGTCCCTTCACTAATCTGGAAACAAAACAGAAAATGCAAAGACTTCAAAGCTTTTAGTCTAAGTAGGCTTCTCGTTTCAGTGTCTATCCATTCCATTCTACAAAACCCTTATAGTCTTAGGGAACATTTGCATGTAGAAGTATATAAGAGAAGGGTCAATATTATTTGGGAAAAATATCAAAAACTGAATATCATTCAAGTCTGCCAACTGTTTCCCATTTATACAAGACAGAGAAAGGCATATAGGTTAGCTAATATCCCAGGTTGTATCAGCTATATGCAAAATTCAATATGGTAAAGTAAGTCTTTCTTGCAATCTAATCAGCTAATTAGAGGTTTTGTCACAGTTTTATGTTATTGCGATAAAGTTATATTGGCTGATTAAATTGTATCTTATTTCCAGCACGTTAGGAAACAATTGTTTGTAAGTTGAATTTTTTCTTTAATTGAATATCCTGAGATTTACATGGAGGAAAATAATGCAAACCAGTAAGTGCCCACTTCTAGTTACACTTCTCAATTTTTAAAATAAAGGCTAATTTTCTAGCTTTCCTCATTTGCACCTCCTTTCTTGTTCTCTTGCTGTGTTTTTTCCCCTGGTGCTACTGCCTTCCAGAAGCAACACAAATTGAATCCATATTTAGAAATGAAACAATTTCTACAGCCTGAGCGTTATGCAAAACATCATTCAAGTGCAGGCATACAGGAGAATAAGAAAGCAAAATATGTTTTAAAGTAACAATAGGATTTGGGGGGGGGGGATTACATTTATCCTTTTGTCTTTTTCTTTACCCTCAATTTGACTGTATAATTTTGCAATTCACCGTTAGTGACATTTAAAAAAAATAGTCAGAATCAAATTCAAAATAAATAAATGATGCTTGGATAAAATATAATATGCCTTTGTGCATTAGTCACCATAAACTAAAAGCAGAAGAAGAAAAATCACTAAAATGGTGAGCATTTCTGTTAGAGTTCATAGCAAAAGCATAAAAGTTGTTGCCATAAGTTTGCTTAAATAATCAGTAAAAATATTAATACCGCTAAAATCAAATGGCCCAGGATTTGGGTCAATATAGTCTACAAATCTGTGTCTGCTTCCAATATAAATATAAAAACATAAAAACCTAACCCTAAATAAACTATTTAATTTATTCTCAAACATGATGGGATTTCGGAGCTGTGAATTGCCCATTTGCAACCCTCTGCAACCTCTGTTTATTCATCAACTTCTCTATTTGAAATATCCACCAGAGTGTGACACTCTATGATGCAATGTTTATAGATGTATGTATTACATCTTTGGCCTGTAAATTCCAGCCATGGCTACCCTCATAGAAACAGCAATGTAAAGACAATTGACAGACAGATAGCAGGAGGCCTCAAAACCACAAAGGAACTCCTTGCCAACCCAGGTTTCAACTTGCTTCTCCATGAAAATAAATATGCTTCTGGCTTACAAATTGTGTAACACAGGAAGAATGCTACAGTGAAATTAAGATTCCATATCCAACAACTTTTGAGCATATTGTGACTCTTATATGCTCAAGAAAGCTATGGCACTGGGAAATAAGAAACTTGATATTGTAAGCACCAATGTCATGGCAAACTTCCATTTTTGAAGCTAGCCAGCAACTGAGTAAACTTTTTTTAAAAGCATTTTCAGCAAGTCAATATTTATATAAATTAAAATTGAATTATGTTTAAGACATTCCTTGTTGATTGCACAGGGACAGAAGAACTGGTTCAGTTATATTTTATCTTGGCTGTGAAACTTCAGATAGTCACAAGATGGTAATAAATCTATATAGGAAATGCTAACATTGTGTTGCCACCTAATAGTCATCCTATGTTTTGCAGGCTAGACATGATAGCCTTATTTATTCATTTGGAAAATTTAATGGCCGCCTCTCTTACCAGAGGGTAACTCTTAAGCCTTAAGAAAACTTATAGTCTTTCTGTCTGGTTTATAGAAGTTCAGTCATGATATTACACTGAACCATAGTTCATCTATTCCTTGTACATTCTGATTCTTTTTCAGAAAAGACACCTTTGCTTCTGTAAAAATGCTGAAGGTGGATCTTTCATTTCATCTTTTCATTTAACTGCGTGCTTTCAAAAAGAGCTGACAAAATTCAATCTGAAACAAAAGGAAAATTATTTTAAAATAGGAAGGGTCAGAGTAAATATTGAATATGTAAAATTGCATTTAATTTTAATGTCTGCTGCTAATCACCTTAATGCAGAAGTGTTTTGAAAACATACTTAACAGTATCTTCAGAAGTAAGATGGAACCCTTCTCCCTTTAGCCTGATTTTTTAATATATAGTCCTGAGAAGTATGTCTTTTAAACTACACAGAACATAATCTTCACTTGATTTTGAATGCTAGGCCAGAGATGCTTTTAAAGGAAACAAACAATTCTAGGAAAAGCGGGGGAGGGACAGAGAGAGGGGAGGAGAGAGAAAGGAAGAAATTTATTTCCCACAATAAAATTTATTTCCCATCTAATAATGGTACCCAGAAAACATTATTCTGTGGAAGACAGGGGACATTTTGTATAGAACAAATGAAGATATTCCTCTCTCCACTTCTACCCCCAGGAACTACTTTTTTATATTCAACAACTACACATCAATTGTAACTTTGAGGGTAGTCAAGCTTCTAATCTCAGCCTTTAACATTACTAAACTACTTTTATCTACTGTTAGCTAATCAAATGATGCAGAATGCCTCCATCTAATTCGTCACTTCAGACTTTTCTAAAATCATGGTGATAACAGTGGGTGAAGACTGTCATTCATATTTAATGATAGCTCAACAATAGACTTCAAAGATCAATATTAAGACCAAATATTCATTTTTGTTTTGATGGCATGGGATAACTGCCATGCTGCCCCTTCCTGCATTGTCCTGAGATCTAGGGGATGCTTCTCATTATAAACTCTCATAATAAAGGAAGAGTGCCATTAAATAAGCACGTTTATCTGATAAATCTGTTCTACTCTCCTTTCCAACCCTTCAAGTCCACCCTGATGTTTGTTTCATTTCCACTGGATTTTTAAAGGGATTGATCAGGTGAGATAGAAACTGAGTGGTTTGGGAACTTGTAGTTTTGACTTTTATTCTTTTGTTAGCAGAAGTCTGTTAGCCCTGAAGACATGGCTCACTCTTTTTACAGTATGTTTTCAGGCATGGTGGTGGACTCAGATCACATTCCAATTTAAACAGTACGTGTTATGAAAATTTTGGGCAACAGTGAATCTTGATAGGTTTATCAGCAAATCACACATATTGTACGTAGTTTTGTTTTGAATCCATTTATTCCAGATTTCCAGCATCTAAATTCTCAAACAAGTAAATTACTGGAAAATTCTAGTAAACTAACTCTGAAGTTAAGAGGGAATCAAACAAAAGGCTTCAGAAAAACAAACATTGATTCTTCACTATTTACATGGTCAGCCATGTAAGGAAAAAGCTAACTCTTTAAGTGAATAAGATCTAGGATTATGGTTCATTAGGCTTGGTTGGGGAATAGGATGCTAGATTGGGGTAGGGTTAACTGTCTGAGTTGGAAAAGCTTTTTCATATACTCAACAAGGAAACTGTTCAATTAACTGATCACCAGAGAGAAAAATTATCTAGGCATAATTCTTCAACCATGACTCAGTCCTTGATATGGAGCCAAAAACTCTAAGCTTGACTAGGCAATCTGTGCCCCCCCCCCCCCCGAGATTAGCAACAAAAGTCAACTTGATTTAGATCTAAGAAAGAAAAGAGGTACTAATCTGTTGTTGAAGAAAAGAGACTTCTCAAAAGCATTTGTTCATATCTCAGGAGGGTTTGGCTCATTAATATTTATGAAGGAATATTGAACATTGAAAGACATAGAACAGGATCGACTTTGCTACTAAATCCTTGCAATATCAAGTACAGTAGCCTTAAGAAAGTCAACTTAACAATAAGCACAATATTAAGTCCACCAATAAAAATAATTATCAATTACAAAGAAATCTGAGCATGTGGTTTCCTAGTACTTCCATCTGAACTACACTCTGCCATTCCAATCAACATTTTAATGAGTCTTTTTGTCTTCATGATTTGCAGTGAAAATACAATAGTATAAGATTAGGTACAGGCAGAGGATGCTTTCTTTCACTTACTATATCCAAGGAAAAAAAGCAGGGATAAAATGGTGGTTAGGTAATAACAAAATATTGCAGTGATCCATAGTATGATAAGATATGCCAATTCTTTTAGATGTAGTTTTCATAAACCAGAATTCTGTGATTGTGCCATACAAAAGCTTTATCGATCACAATTTTAGTCCAAGAAATAATCCAGTAGTTAAATAAAACCATTGCTTTGTTATGTGTTATTAAATGAGATGCTAAATTCAATAGATTGAACCAAAGGTATCCACAGGAAGCCAAGATTTCATCAAAATGATACTGTGATGTTTCAAAGAAAGCTCCATCCTTAACATACCTGGGTGTACAATTGCAGCATAAATACAAAAGAGATGAAGTTTGTGTAAATGATATTGTTTTATCATTTGCCCCTCCTTACCGCTCACTCAGCCAATGGATAGAACATTGAAACAATGGATTCAAACATGTGACTCTATTTGATTCCAATAGATCTATTATGTTGCAACTTAAATGTTTTCTTTCTCTTTCTAAACCCTAATCCATAGAAATTGACACACCAGTCTATAAAGATATTTAGAGAGAACCTTTACCTGTAGAAGTTTTTCCTTCACTGGCAACATGGATAAGAAAATGGTGCATTTGTAAACTCAAAAAAGAAAAGAAAATATAAAAAGCAGAACATTTCACAATTGCAGCTTCCAAGCAGAGACATTCCAAATACTAGCATTAAACAAATTAAGACTGATTTAAAAAATACAATGGAACACTGCCAGGACTCTACCTCCAAAAAGACCCCTACTATCTTAAATCGCTACTTTAAATGATCCCCATCTGGCTTTCAATACAATTTCTTTTTGACCTTTCAAGAGCACCAAAGGGCATCCGATTAAGGAAGATCACCTCTGTAGATCTGATAATAGCACAGTTTAGTTTAACCCATTGTTCCCCCCTTTTCTCTTTAAACAAAACCCCAAAATTTCTCCTGTTCTAAATTTTACCTTCTATTGCCTTTCTCAATTAAAATGTTTATTAAAAGCTGAAAATTCTTGAAGTCCCAGCATTTGAAGGCACAGGGTAAAATGTTCTATTAATCCCTGCTGTTCAGTTAGAACTTTTAATTATATATAGTCATTTCTCAACTGCTTTTTATTGCATCCACTGATATATTTCCTCAAGTTACTTGTTCCCTCCCATGCTTCCCAATGGCATCCTTCAACACTGCTGTTGGGAAAAGTTGAGGTTAAAAAAAATACCAACTAGTGTCCCCTCCTCACAATTCTAAAAGCACTTTGCCACAGTAAAACCACACAGCACTGTGTTTTGCCTGGACATACTGGAACACCCACACAAATAAACTTAGACAGAGCTCTTGCCCATTGCTGACAAATGGAAGAATGCAACGTGAATTTGGTTGCAATTGTTTATTGTTGTTATACCCTATGACAATCACTATATTAACCACTACTATCATTCATCTTCACCATCATTATCACAGTGCTATATTATGGTTCAAGATAAACTAAAGAGAGATCCTTATTTTTAAAAACTACAATTTAAATGTAATTATTTAGGTACCAGGTATTTTTATTGCACAGTGAGGAACATCTGCAAATTGAAAGCTCGGCAGGTTGGAAGTCTGCATCCAGAATTGGAGCTTTGGAACTTACTTACTTACTTACTTACTTACTTACTTACTTACTTACTTACTTTATTTATTTATTTATTTATTTATTTATTTATTTATTTATTTATTTATTTGACAAGTACAAGGAAACAAGTAACAGTATAGACATAGACATGGACATGGACATGGACACATGAAAAATTTTTGGCGCAAATAAAAGGATATAAATAAGCAAAACATAGCCATAAACACATAAAATGAGCACATATAAATGGGAACAGTATGACAGGGATGATAGGCACACTGGTGTGCTTATGCACGGCCCCTCTTTTCTCTCACTATATTTCCACTTCTGTTTTTTTTCAGCCCTTTGTCCTTCTAGCTATATTTTTTTTTAAAAAAAACCATGCATTCCTAATGCACCAGATCAAGGGCTGATGTACATGAAGGATTTATTTTCCATTTTGTGGGACACAGGAATAAATAAGCATAGAATGTTTTGACTCTTGGGTCAACCTGCTATGTTCTTTCATTTCTCTGACATAGCCAGAACTTAAATTACTGTCAAAATATCAGCTGTAATTACTCACCAGCATCATTAGTATTAGTATTAGTATTTATTGAATTTATATACCACCCTTCTCCCAAAGGACTCAGGGCAGTGAACAGCCAGCAAATAAAAACATATAATACAAAATTTAAGAACAATTAAAATAGAATTAAATTAATTTGGCCCATGATTTAAAAACCCCAAATTAAAAACCAATATAAAATGTATAATCTCCCCATTTAAAATCGATTGTTTAAGCCAGCACTGCGTGATGAAATAGAAAAGTCTTAAGGGCGCGGCAAAAGGTCCGGAGATCGGGAAGCTGACGTATCCCCGGAGGCAGATCTTTCCAGAGGGCAGGAGCCCCCACAGAGAAGGCTCTCCCCCTAGGGGTCGCCAGTTGACATTGTCTAACCGACGGCACCCTGAGGAGGCCCTCTGTATGGGAGCGCACTGGTCGATGGGAGGCTATTGGTGGCAGAAGGCGGTCTCGTAAATAACCCAGTCCAATGCCATGGAACACTTTAAAGGTCATTTCTGGCCTATATACTTGATATAAGAATCAGTCATCCTGTCTTTACAACCACTTTAAGGATTGTGGATTAATTGAAAGAAGATTCTCCCAAGATAGCCTGTCAATTAATGTATGAAAAAAGTGCTTTTCTGCCTCCATTTCTGTAGTAAAATTACTGCACATTCGTACTACCTCCCAGAGTTCATAAATGAGCTTTCATCTCGGATATAGATGGCTTTAAGACTGCAGTCTAAAGATTGTGAGTCTTTTGTCCTCGGCACATAATGACTGGCATTACCCATGATTTTGTCTGTCCTTTCTCAAGGCATCTACTTTAGATTTTCTGCAGATCTGAACTGCGACAGTGCTGCTTGTTTGTTTGCATATTACACAACCACTCAGAATTTAAGGTAGGTTCAATCCTGCCAAATATAAAAGATTTCTGGTGGACAGTGTGGGAGAAAGTAAAGGGTGAATTGTGCCACTGAAATTGGCTTAGTCAAACGTGTTTGCCTTTGTTACTACCTCATGAAGAAGAAGCTATTTCCAGCTTTTTAACTATATAGTTAGCAGTGCCAGGCTCTAATTTGTCAGAGAGTTTGGTGAAGGGATTTTCCAGCAAATGCCAAGGATCCCTCTCCCCTGAAAATATGATATGCTGTGAGCCACTGGGTAAATCAGTGCAGCTCTGCAGCATGTCCACCAGCTACAAGCTTCTATCCACATCCGTGCAACTTATGTACAAACTGTGTTAATTAGCAATATCTTAAACTAACTTAATTAGCGAAGGCCATCTGGCTTGCAATACGTCCCAAGATGCTCTTGTGGGCTGAACAAACATTGACCTATCATTCTGGAATACAAATGACATATATTCAATGCAGCTTCAAACATTTCTTTGGGCACAAGTTATCAGTTGCCAAAGTAGAAGCATCATCAGTTTAAATTATCCATCAGTTTAAAGCTTCCTAAAATCATGTGTGAATGACATACTATATAAAAGCAAAAGAACATTTGATCATGTCAGTTTTAGCATGGGTATCTGTACTCCCTCAAATTGATACATATTTGTGTTATATGATTTTTAAATTTTCTGTGAAGAAATATTTCCCTTATCTCATGGATCTCAGTTTCCTTTAATATATGTTAGCACCCATTATCTTATTCGCCTTTGGGGTGAACTATGTTACACAAAGGGCAGGAAAGTGAGTAATAGTAAGCAAAAGAAATGAAAAGCAAGAGATCAAGAAAAGGGAAGTTTACCATACTAAATCAAGTTTAAAGCAACAATATATACTATATATCTCCCTACCTTTTATTCATGAAAACCTCCTTTCCAAAGCTTTCATTCACCCCTTCATTCTGCTTTTGGTTCTTTAAACTAAATATTCTCTCAGAGATTAGATTTGTCCTAACTCTGCTGGCCTCTGGTTTTGCTATCAAGCTTGGGACCAAAAGTATACGGGTGAGTCCAATTCTTGGTCATGGTTTTATTGAAGATGTCAAAAAAACACCTGCTATTTTATGTAAGTCACATTATTTCTAATTTTGGTTGTTTTTCTTTTTCTTCTTGGTTTTCTTCTATTTTAACAGTTACCCACCCAGCATCATGTATATGAGATGGGCAGCCACAGAAAATTGGATCTGTTTCTTGATTCATGGGGCACCTGTTTTCACAAAATGTAAATAATAGGACTTAAACCTTCCCTCTCATTCTCCCATAGCTACTAATTAGTCTATGAAAGAAATAATTATACCTGATTTGTTTTTCAGAGGAACAGCAAAGATTTCTGTTGTCATAATCCCTTTCCAGAGATCATGTTCAAGATTGGCTGATTTCCACTATCATTACTAGTGAGAAATCATAAATCTATTCCTGCTTGTATTGATCACCTGGCAAGAAGAAAATAGCTTAGGAGGTTTTTTTCATAGTCCCATGAGCCACTCTGTTTGAAAAAGGGATTGCAAGCAATCTATGGGCAAATTCACTATAGGATACAAGGTGTTTTTCCTCTTTTAACACATTTATTTTTGACCAGCTAAGATGGATAAGTAACTGCTGCCTTAAGGCCACACAGCTGATGCAAAGCGATTGGTCTCATATGGCCGGACATCACACTTTGCAGGATAATTATCTTTGGAGAACAACTGAACACATGAATGGCCTCTTTGACATCATCTTCATTTTCCAAATCATCCTACCCTATCATTTCTGTGTCAGGATGAATTCACAAATTATCTGTTGACATGACAAAATTTTGACAAGTTGTCACATTTATTTAATAAGGTAAAGATGTCCAAAGGCTTGCTTATATAAATTGCTCAGACTGAGACCTCTTTATCTTTATCCAGTAGTTAACCCTTAAGAGGCAAATACCAGTTCACACATTTCAGCAGGATGAGTCCAAGTTCCTCCGTAGCTGAAGGCCTCAGCATCTACAGGACACAGAATAGTTGATGACAAGTGGCCTGTTTTCCTCATGTACACCTTATATCATAGATATTTGCTGATCATTATCATTTCAGTCTTCTCTGGATTCTGCTTGAATTGTTTCAGTTATCAATTTGTCTCAGTAGTAAAATGCTGTGTTGAAAACTGGCAACTAATGCTGTTCTAAGACTAGAATATCAAACAGCTTGATAATGGAGAAGAAGTTTCACGAGGGCTTTATTTTGACGGTTCTTTGGCTATAAAATGATTTACTACAGTTCCAGAATTTCCAATCTTTGTAGAATGATAAAATTCCCTGGCATGACAATCACAGAAGGCCAAACAATTGTAATAAATACAAATAATGGAATGAGAAGCCAGCCTAACATAGATGAACAAGGAATAGAATAGAATAGAATAGAATAGAATAGAATAGAATAGAATAGAATAGAATAGAATAGAATAGAATA
>JANHZT010004351.1:29753-40844 GCA_032468215.1 Stegonotus admiraltiensis | reverse complement strand
AGGGAGGGAGGGAGGGAAGGAAGGAAGGAAGGAAGGAAGGTAGGTAGGTAGGTAGGTAGGTTGGTTGCAGTCTAGTTAAATTTCCTTGTACAGTTTGTGTTTTCCCTATGGGCATTTTCTTGATGACTTCATTATTGGTAGAAGGAACATTGCTGATCTTTTCACTTTTAATATATTTCATCCTCCAAGAATAAGGGATTACAAGCAGTAGAAAAAAAGAAACTCAATAATATATGTTTTATGTTGTTATGGTTATTTTAAGTCCTGCTGTTCATTCCTCCTCAAGAGGTTTCAGAACTTAATAATCTTTTCAAAATATTGCAATTCCCCCTCAACCTCTCTACCCTTGTAAATTTATTTCTCTAGGATACCATTTCTGCTGCAACTGATTCATATTTAATATGGTTTGGTGCCTGTGACTGAAAGGTTTCAATTGTTTTATGTTCCTTAATGAATATGTAAACCAAAAGAATGAATAAATGCACTTACTATGTTTTCATAATGCATTTAAGAAATTTCACTAACCAAAAGAATATTAAGTCTTGGACAATATCTGGATAGTACATTCGTTTTTCCGAATTTTTTTAAAAAAAAATAATCTTATTTTCCTAACTTGCAAGAAATGCCCAAAGATTAGTCAAGTATTAAGAACTATAATATCCATTGTATAAAATGATTCATTAAATTCAACAGAAGAGAAACAGAAAATAAAATTTAGCACCAATAAGGACATAGTGTACTATTGGAGACAGGTGTATAATTTAGGCATCTTTAGAGAAAATTGAAGCTGTTTGAACCCTGAACTCTTTGCTCCTATTAGGATGTCCAGGCCTTAACTCTGTCCTGTGCCTAGTATGTACTATAAGAGATTTATGACCATTTAAAATAGGGTGGGGCACCCACGAGGATGAAAACCACTATGAAAAATGTTTTAAGTTTTAAAATTAAGCAAAGTTATGTGAGACAGAAATAGCAGAATAGTAGCTGTCCAAAATCCCAGTAAATTTAGAAGAATGAAATTTTGTTTGAGAATGGAAACAAAATACATTTTTCTTTGTGAAGTTGCCTGCTTAAATTTAGACTCATAAAACCAGTCAATGTTTAATTTAGGTAAGCTAAACCAGGGGTCACCAACGTTTCGGACCTCAGGGGCCACTAAATTCATAATTTGAAATCTTGCGGACCACTAATATGATCTGCCTAATGAGCAGTTGAGTGGGCGTGGCTAGGTGGTCATGTGACTGGGTGGGCATGGCCAACTCGATGTCACTCACATTGAGGGGTGCCTCACCAACCTCTACTTGCCCCTCCCCTCCCAGACACTCCTCGCTTCCCCACCCAGGCTCCTTAGGGCCCCAACAGGAAGCAGTTGTTGGAGCTAAGCAGCCACCACAAGAAAGAGTTGGCAAAACAGCTGGCTCAGTTCAAATTGGATCTGACCGAGGAGGCTCAGTAGAAGCACCTCACTGAGGGCTACGAGCATAGGCTTTCCAAGCAGAGGGAAGACCTGTGGGAGTACAAGGCCAGATACCAGCGTTTGGAGGCTCAGCGGGCTGAGATGGTCAGCCAGTTCCAGGACATGATCCAGTCCCACTGGAACAAGGCCCTCTAGCTCTTCACCACCAGTGGTTCTTCCCTCCAGCTTTCACCCAAAGCCTCACACCAGGAAGCCAAAGCAGACCCCAAGTCGGAATTTCTGTTCCCTTCTGACCCGCACAGAAGGGGGAGACTCTTTACAGCAACACAAGTATTCATTGCACATATCCAGCCCAGGGACCATAGTTTGAGGACCCCTTATTTAGTGCAATATAAAAAATGCAAATAATTTTTCTGTGAACCACCAAAATTTTCTCGTGGACCACCAGTGGTCCATGGACCACCAATTGGTGACCACTGAGCTAAACTACATTCTGATAATTTTTTAATTTTGCAATTATTTTGGTTTATAGTCTTAAGTATATAATTCTATCTAGAATTATCAACCAAATGATTACAATACAGGTAGTCCTTTTCCCCTTGTTGCCTGCTTTTCACTCTCCCTTATCCATATCTTACGGCATGAAAATCCTATCAATAATCTCATAGCCATTTTATTTAAATATAAATCTACAGAAAGAAGAAGTTACTACAGTAACGTACTACTAGTTACTATAAGTACTCAACGTACAACCACAACTGAGCCCAAAATTTCTATTGTTAAATGAGACATTTGTTAAGTGAGTTTTGCTCCATTTTACGACCTTTCTTGCCTCAGTTGTTAAGTGAATCACTGCAGTTGATAAGTTAGCAACCCGGTTGTTAAGTGAATCTGGCTTCCCCATAGGCTTTGCTCCTCAGAAGGTCGCGAAAGGGGATCATATGACCTTGGGACACAACAACAGTCATCAATATGAACCAGTTGCCAAGCATCTGAATTTTGTTTATGGGGCTGCTGCAAAAGTCGTAACGGTGAAATACGGCCGTAAGTCACTTTCTTCAGTGCCATTGCAACTTTGAATGGTCACTAAACTAACTTGTAAGTCAAGGAGGTAGTGTAGTGGTGAGGGTTAAAGAAAAAAGCAGAAGGTATAATTATCTGAAGGGTTTATTCAGCTTAGGAGGAAGAAAATACGTTTCACAGCGTACTTTGGAATTTGATTTAAAACTAGATTTCCTTGGAGTATTACTCTAGCATGCATATCTCTGATTTAAAATAAATTAAGAATTTAGCTTAAAAACTGCATTCCTAGTAAAATACGATTTTTCTAAGGTTATCTACAGTGTCTGGGCAGAGTCAGGAACTTACTTTTTTGACTTAACATATTGCCTTGGAGCACTGGGAGAATCTGTCATTCCACTAGCAAAACAACTTGGATGCAAAAAGAGTAGATATTTGATGGGGACTCTTGTTGCTGTCGCAACCAATGAATCAACACTCAGTTGATGTGGTGGGTGGAGGGGGGAAGGGGAGCTGCCACCTGCAGGAAAATGCTAGGAAGGAAAAAAACAACTTCTTGTTGGTTTCTAAATAAGACTATAAACGAAAACGTAGCTGCCAGCTTCACAGCCCTGGTCATTATTTTAAACCAACAGTCCTACAGACAGTACATTGGAAATGATATGTTTGGAGTAAACTTGTTTATTATTGGTGCCTTTCAGTCAGTGTTGACCCCTAGCAACTGCCTGGATAAGTCCTTGCAGTTTTCTTCACAAGGCTCTTTTTTTTTCAGAAGTGGTTTACCATTGCTAGAGAGAATGATTGTTCCAAAGTTATCCAGTCATGCCTAAGGTGGGTCTTGAACTCATGTTCTTGTTGTTCAGTTGCTAACTCATGTCCAACTCTTTGCAACCCCATAGACTTCAGCACGCCAGGTCCCCTGTCCTCCATTGCTTCCTGAAATTTGCTCAAATTCATGTTCATTGAGTCAATCACACTGTCTAATTATCTCATTCCCTCAGTCCCCTTCTCTTTTGTCATCAGTCTTTCCCAACATCAGGGTTTTTTCCCATAAGTCCACTCTTCTCATTAGCTAAAGTATTTGAGTTTCAGCTTCAAAATCTTCCTTCCAAAAACAGGGTTGATTTCCTATAGGATTTAAACTCACAGTCTCCCAGTTTCTAGCCTGGTACCTTAATGGTTACTCCAAACTGTCTCTCTTGTTTAAACTGATTGATTGCAATAGAATTAATATCATTTTTTTTCTGGATTATGTCTTGGGGTCCAGTAACATGACTCAGTTAATTGTCTGAAGGTATACAGCAGTGGTGGGTTGCCCCTGGTTTGGACCAGTTCGCAAGAACCGGTAGTAAAACTGGCGGGAGGTTCTGCCCACTGACCCGGACATCATCAAAGTTGATCTGCGCATGCGCAGAAGCTTCTGCACATGCGCAAAAGAGTGCGCATGTGCACGAGCAAAGCAAACATGCGGGTGCGATGTGAACCAGTAGTAAAGGTAAGTAGAACTCACCCCTGGTATACAGGTATAGTTCTGTGATAAGATTAACCAACTCTAAATCTTACGTAAACTGGAGGAGAAGCCAACTGGAATTCATATGTATTAAATAAAATCATAGGGGAAATAAATGTTTGAATGTTTTTAAACTATATACGTGTATGTGCAGGAAGGAGTGATACTATAGAAATCACCAGTTTAATCATTTTAGAGGCATGTTTCAATTTGACACATAGAAAGACTAATTAAATTGTGGTAGCCTTCTGAAGCCCAATTGGGAACACACTTCCAGAAATTAGAGAGCAGGATGGTTAATAGTAATATATGTCTCAATTAATCTTTTAGCAGCTTTTCTTGTAAGAGAGCTGAAATTCTTGATCATCCAATTAAACAAATTTGGAAGGTTTTTTTCCTGTCCCTGTAATGAATTAGTTTTGGTATTCTAATTGTGCTGTTGTAAGATGAATGCAACACATTGCATTTCGGCTTGCATTTTCCTCTAGAAAGTTTAGTTGCTGTCTATACTTTTTATCAATAAATAAGAATAGAATTATTTAACTGTTCTGATATTGCTATATACACACCTTTCACTTATTTTTCTTATTTGGGTTTCCTGACCTGCCTAGCTCTTACTTCCATATAATGGAAGGAAGCGGAGAAAAAACAAGACTGGTTTTGTTTGTTATTTTTTTCTGTAGAGACTTATTCCTTGTAACTAGCCATCTACTCTTTACTGCATTTTTATCATTTTTATCTTAAAAGTTTCTCCGTCTCTTTACCAATCTTTAGTAAATATTCTATCAAGATACACAAATTTATCTGCTCTACTTTTTTTGCCACTTACATGTAGCTTGCAATTACACGGTCTATTTTTCTTGTCAGATACAACTTCTTGGATCTTCAGTGCACTAATTTTCAGATCTACTGTATATTCCTTTTTGTACGAAATAATCTAACATTGGCTCTATGTGATTCTGGTTTTCATGTTGAACGTCTATTTCATATAATATTCTAACATATGCCTTCCAGGATTTTCTCACTTCAGTTTCATGACAGTCATTTTATTACTTTTGTTTTTAATTCCATGAACTGCTAATGAGCCTTGTTTACACCTCTTTCCACTTTCAGAAAAGGGTTTTATTTCCATCAGATTGCTTTGCCTCTCTGAATATTAACAGCTCCTTGCTCCATTTCACTCTATTCTTTAAACTGTGTTTTTGTCCTTATACACGTTTGCAATATATTTCCCTCATCTTCATCTTTTTTTCAGCAATGTACATTTTCCCCAAAGCCTTTTTCAATTTATCATCCCACCAAGCATCCCTTTTCTTTCTTTCCAGTAGCATAACTCTACACGCTTCTCTGTAACATAATTTTTCAAGTTGTTCTAAGCAACTTCCATATCCTGTTTTTTTTTAATGTTCACTTTCCTCTAAATCTGTTGGGATATTAATTCAACTTAGTTCTTCTTCTTAGGAAACACCACATGATCAGTTTCATCCTGTTTTGAATTCTTTAGACAAAGGAAGACAGATGTTATTCCGTGGAATTAAGTCTACAGGAACTGAACTCATAGACCTTTGCACTTTAGATCAGGGGTCCCCAACTCCCGGGCCGCAGCCCGCTACCAGGCCATGGCCTATTTGGAATTGGGCTGTGCAAGTGGCTGGTCAGAGTGCATGCACAACTCAACTTGCACGCAATGTTGCATGCGTGCAAGTTGCCAGCTCACCACTTGCACAACCCAGTTCCCTTCTTTCCCACCCCCAGCTGGGCTGCCAAGCCTCGCAGGTTGGGGAACCTTGTTTTAAATGACTGTATATAGTGCATTAGTTTGAGGACCTGTCCAGATCCTGGTGCTCAGTGACTTTGGGGCTGGGTCACATAACACCCCATACATGAATAGAAGTCTCAACAGAAAAAAAAAAGTTCTGCGGAAAAATCAGGTGGAACAATGGCTGATGACTTCTTTCTATCGGTCCACGATACAAAGTGTCCTCACATGCTGCATAACCAGTGGTGAGATTCTACCGGTTCGGACCAGTTCAGCCGAACCAGTAGTTCCCACTTCCTGCCGAAAGCGAACCGGTTCTATGTTGTTGTGCAAGTGGGCCCACCCACCCCCGGGTTATACTGACCTTTATTTCTGCTTCTGAAGCCAGCTGATCAGGGACGGCAGATTGAATTGTCCTTCCTCAGCTGTTTTCCTTGTTCCTTTCCTTGTTTGCAACGCAAAAGTTCAATTTGTATGGAAACTGCACATGCGTACTCAGAGAACCAGTTGTTCAACCAGTAGGATCCCAGCCCTGTGCATAACAGTATTGTACGCTGGTTTAACATTTGTGGACAGGAAGACACTACAGACAGTGATTAATTCTATGAGGACCCGGTTTGTGGGGGGCAATAAGCTGACTTTTTATAAATATACAGAAGTATGAAGGCTATTGCTCAATGCATTGTAAGCCGCCCTGAGTCTCTGGAGAAGGGTAGCATATAAATCAAAGCAAAAAAAAAAAATTCGGCATAAGAAACCATTGGTTGCCTTCTAACACCACTGAGTGACATCGCCAGGTCTCCCTGTTTCAGCAGAGTAAATAAGATACTTAGGGATGATTCACACCCTGGCCAGTGTCTCTTTTCACTTTTACCATTGGGCAGAAGACACTGAAGTATAGCCAGCTGGACAAACAGGTTTAAAAACAGCTTCTACCCATGGGCTGTCAGACTCCTAAACACAATCACAATCGCTCCAAGTACATATGGAAATGTATGACTAGGGTTTTTTTCCCCAGTTACTTGTATAAGAAATATTCTCTATACTATTCATGTTGTCTTGTATCATTTTTGTTACGGATTGCACCAGTAGTGGCTAAACCAGTTTCGTTGTATACACGATGTACAATGACAATAAAGGCTATTGAACTATTGAACTATGGACTCCTGACACAGTATCTGCTTGGAGAACTTAAAGGAAATCAGGATGAAATATCTATTATTTTCACTGATGCATAAAGTGCATCAATGAATTGTCATAGTACCTTCGAGTTAACTCCTGGCAGTTGTCTAGTCCATCCAGGTTTTTGGCAAGATTTTTGGAAGTGGTTTGCCATTACCTTCTTAGCGTTGAGAGAATGAGTGACTGATTGAAAGTCATCCAGCTAGTTTCATGTCTGGCAAGACTACAACTTACAGTATCTTAATTTCTAGCCTTGTGCCTTAACCACTACACCAAACTGGCTCTCTATGAATGAAGCATGATTTGTCAAATACATTATTACGTAAGGATGATGTACTGACTCAGCTTTGTCTGAAAGAAAGGTCAAAATCACCTTATACTGATGGGTTGGAGCCAGCTGTTACTGTAGTTCTCTCTCTCCCTTCAGTAGCCATTTCAGCAGGACACAGCATAGGACAAAGCAGTGATCCAGTTGCATAACAGTGGCTCATTTTTAGAGATGACATTGGGGACGGAAGGGAGTTGCATTGTGCTGGTTTACTTGAAATCGGAGCACAGCTGGAGAACATTTTCTTGCAGTGCTAAGGTAGTTTGTATTCTTGTTTGACCTGTTTCAATTCAGAGTTCTAGCAAGCTTTAACACTTCCTCTTTCCCCCCAACTCTTCCTCTTCTTCCTAGAGTGGGAAACACTGTTTTTACTTCCCCTGTCTCCTACTCCAGCCGCTTCCTGCCATGATTATAATATTGGGGAAGGTGCTTGGCTGCAAAACTGCTGCGTGATTGACATATCATCTTTACATCCATTTAAATAGCACAAAGAAAAGGCATCAAGAGTTGGTTTTCCTTTGTTTTGGCAAACACTGCAAATGCTTAACTTCCCATCAGAGCAACAAGGCTAGGAGGGATGCTAACATTTTGTATATTTCCACTTTGGACATGAAATTGGGGATATTTGCTACCCCATACTAGATTGGGATGGGGCACTCACAGAATAGCAGTTTTCTTTCATTAGTCAGCTGGAGGGAGCAGTGACTGGCTTTTGGAGATTTATCTGTCCCTTTGGGATTTAGAAGCCTGAAAAAAGGAAGATGTTCAAGGAAGAAGATCATGTTGCTGGCTTCAGACAATTTGAGGAATTGTTGAATTAAACCACCAACATGTGGAAGCGTAATAGTGCATGAGAATGGCAGGGAGGAAGATCTCAGTCTAGGAATTCTCCTCAGCTGAGGAATTCTGGGAGCTGAAGTCCACATGTCTTAACGTTGCCAAGGTTGGAGACCCCTGGTCTAGGCAACAGCCTGATAAGAGGCATACCATGCCATATTTGGGGTGAGCGGGGGCTTGGGAAGTTTAACCTTACAGTAAAGTAGGATTTGTTCATCAGGCCATACTTCTTGTCTGGACAACATTGTAAGGCTGAGAGGAAGTGCCCTCAGATCAGTTATGTATCTAAGAACTGTTACCTGGGGTTCTTTTTCCCTTTTCTTTTTTATTAACATTCTTATATATTGCATAGGGATGATAATGACTGCAGTTGATTTATTCAACCTTCAACTCTTTAGATGAGTTCTGAACTCAGATATGAGTTTCAAGATTTGAAGATTGTGTCTGCACATCCTGTTAAGCCATGCCATCATTGGATTCTGGCTTAATAGATTAAACAGTACCAACCAATTGTAATTTACTAATAAAGGCTTAAGAGCCAGTTTGGTGGTTAAGGCATCGGGCATCAGGAGACCATGAGTTTTAGTTCCACCATAGGCCCAAAGCCAGCTGAGCGATCTTGGAAAGCCAGTCACTCTTTCTCAGCCCTAGGAAGGAGGCAATGGCTAAGCACTTACGGAAAATGTTGCCAAGCAAATTACAGGGGCATGTCCAGGCATTGTCCAATAATTGGACACAATTAAACAAAAGAAATAATAAAATAAAATAAAATACTTAGTATGGTATGCTTGTCTTATGCTAAAGTCTGGAGTTTAACAATAGTTCATTGAAAAAATTAATAATACAGTGGCCACTAAGATAGCTTATAAACTACAATAGCCGTATGCACATATGCTATCTCTGCTAAGTCAAAACCAGATGAGTGGCATTGTGACTTAATGTGAGATATGCAAGTCCATCTGAAGACTGTGTTTCTTCTTCATAGCATTTAAGAAGTAAGAAACAGCAGCCGATGTGGTAACACTGCATTGACATTTCCCTGGGCTAGAACAATTTCTGTCCTAAGAGAAAAATGGTTGCAGTTGCTAGCACCAAATGTAGCATAACCTTCTTCTGTACAAACTAACTAAATTAGAGCTAAGAGATGACTCTTAAAAGTTCTGCTGTTCCAAGGAGAAAAGTGCCATCTGTTCTATTTCACTTGTGACAAAAACTAAGAATATTTTCCTCTCTGCTTTTCAAGCATTTAACATACTTGTTCTTGTGGAGCTGCAGGTATGAATGCATTTTAGGCTTTAATCTTGGATGTTAATTAAATCTCAGAGTATCTTCCTCGCAGAGTCTCCAAAATTCCAAAACCACCTATCTCATTCCACCAATTGTGTTGGCAGTTGAGCCATTTTTATTTTCAACTCGGTTATAATGTGTCTGGTAACACCAAAAAGGATGTATTTCTGTTAAATTGTAATAGTTTATTGTATTGATCTATTGTATTATTTTATTAATCTATTATGTTACTTTTGGGGGGAGTGGGATTGAGGAGAGCTTGTTGCCTCTAGGTCTGTGACTAGCCCTGGTGGCACAGTGGTTAGAATGCAGTTTTGCAGGCTAACTCTGCCCACAACTAGGAGTTCGATCCTGACTTGCCCAAGGTCGACTCAGCCTTCTGTCCTTCTGAGGTTGGTAAAATGAGGACTTAGATTGTTGGGGGCAATATGCTGACATTGTAAACCTCTCAGAGTGGGCTTTAAAGCTGGAGCAATATGTAAGTCTAAGTGCTATTTCTATTACTGTAGGACAAGGACATTGATTGAGTGATCTTTTTGGAAGCTCATATTGGCCAAGTGGAAGTCTAATTTGTGTATGATGTTCCCTGAGTGTACTCAATATTTCAAGGTCAGAAGTTATAGATTGGCTGTATAGAGAAATGGAAACAATATAAATAGTCCTCGACAAAGTTCGTTTAGCAACAATTCAAAGATATAACAGCACTGAAAAAAGCTACTTAAAGCCGGTCTCACAATTATAACCATCACAGCATCCCCACAGTCACATGGTCAAAATTTGGGACCAACCAGCATGCATTTATGATGGATGCAACATCACAGAGTCATATGAACACCATTTGCATTCCCAGCTGGCTTCCAACAAAGGCAGTGAGGGCATTATGCATTTCACAGCTGCACTGAATTGCTTAATAACTGTGGCAAAAAAGATCGCGAAATTGAGGTCAACTTAACCCCTTCGCTTAGCAACGAATATGTGGGTCCCAATTGTGGTTGTAAGTCGAGGACCACTTGTATGAAGTTAAAGTGCTCTTGATGAATTTAATGGCTTAATTTTCAAATAATTTATTGGGATTAATTATACCTGAGCCATGTGCAGCAATAATTTAGTTATTGTTTGCAAAAAAAAAAAGTAAGTCACATAACTATGTCTTTTCAGAACATGTGGCATTGGCATTGAAATACATGAAGGGGAAAGAGCTGTGAAAATAAAGAGGGGCTTTAACAGAATAACAGAGATGGAAGGGACCTTGGAGGTCTTCTAATCCAACCCCTGCTCAAGCATACAAGTTGCAGTCCAGGCTCTTCTTAAAAACCTCCAGTGATGGAGCACCCACAACTTCTGAAGGCAAGCCATTCCACTGGTTAATTGTTGTCACTGTTAGGTAGTTTCTCCTTAAATTCCAGATTGCGCCTCTCCTTGCTTAGTTTCCATCCATTATTTCTTGTCTTGCCTTCTGGTGCTTTGGAAAATAGGTTGACCCCATTCTTCTTTGTAGCAGCCCCTCAAATATTGGAACACTGCTATCATGTTAACCCTAGTCCCGTGATGGCGATCCTATGCAGGGGCGGGCTGAGGATTTTGCAGGGGCGGGCTGAGGATTTTGCACAGTATCTGCACGATAAAATCGCTCAAATTCGGGATGGGCTCGACTCCGACTGGGTGGGTTCGGACGGGGTGACTGAGGCTGGTCTTGAGAATGTTGTTTGGGATGAGTTTGAGACTGTTGCCCCTGAGGATGTGGACAGGAT
>JANHZT010004351.1:14501-24650 GCA_032468215.1 Stegonotus admiraltiensis | reverse complement strand
CAACAAGGTGTCATCCAGTCCTGAATGAACCCATGCTCACAGTTACCTCTGTTGCAGCTCACCTACGGTCATGTAATCAAAATTTGGGCACTTGGTAGCTTTCCCACCTATCTCCTCTCCCATGTAAGTCCTTCTGACCCTTTGCTGCCCTGTGTTCTGTCACCCCCAGCTGACCTCCAGCATCTTCTTGCTCTGCCTGCGGAGAGAGGCTGGTTTCATATAGCAAAAAGTGTGTGTGTGTGGGGGGAGAGATGTGAATGGAATATAAAAGGGCTGCAGCATACCAAAATTTCCCTTTGCGCTGTGCTCCTGGGCCATATAGGGCTGGCTTTGTGCTATGAAAAATATTTTTAAAAGCACAAAGATATTGTGGGTTTTTTTCCCTTCTGTTTCCACCTTTACATTACCTAGTGTTTTCTCATCTCATTAGGCTTGATCCCTCTCATCTTCCAAGCCCAGACAAGTCCTGGTAGACGCTGACCTCTTTTGAGATAACAAACACAGTTTGTAATTGCTTCCTGTCTTAAATTACTTCCAGGTGTCGCTGTTTTTTGCCTTTTCCTAATTTCATAATTCAAAAGGTAGATAGATATGAGGGGGAAAAAACTTTTTATGCTGCAAATCTTTGATATATATCAAAATCATAAAACTAGATGAACCAGAGGACTAAGATTCCACTTAACCCTTACATGGAAAGAAGATACAGAAAGCTTTTAACTCTTTCTCATCGTCTAGTGCAGTGGTAGGCAAACTTGGCTCTTTCACACCCTGTGGACCTCAACTCTCAGAATTCCTAAGACAGCCAAGCTGTCTTAGTGGGTGGGGGTGGCCAGCATCTGGCCCGTGGGTCGTGAGTTTGACAGCCCTGATCTAGTGGTTTCTGCATTTTTGAAGTCCAAAACTAGTAGTTCTTAAAGAAACACATTCTGAATAATTTTCAACAAAATCACATACCTGTTTTCATGAAAGGAACTGCTACTTGGTTTAATGGAATCTTCATCCAGAAAAATCTGCATAAACCTGAAACCACAATCAATATGTTTCTCAAGGCAGAACGGAGTCATACTAGAATCTTACTTCAGCTTGTATTCATTTGCTTTTAATTAGGTAAGTTTGGTTTCCTAATTATCATTGTTCTGATCTGAAAGCTGCAAGAAGCTGCAGTTTTGCTTTTCATCTAGTTCAGTTCTCTATCCTACTTGAGGCTCTAAGTGAGAGCTAGGACCTGCATTAAGCAATAAGTACTGCAATCCTAGAGGTAATTAAGAGACATTTTTATTTTTTATGTTTCTGAAATTAATGAAACTGTTCCAGGAGAGGCTTAAAGATGTCAGATGCAAAAAATTGAAAAATCAGTTTTTTGGAAGCATAGAAATTCATTACCGCCAAAAGTATAATGTGTCCAAATTCTATTATTATATATTAATCAGAGATGATTTCTCATAGAACAACAGGGAAAGAATCAGGCAGAAAAATCAGGCAGAAAAATCTTGCATAAAATTGTTTTTCAGAAGAACTAATATTGTTACAGAGGTGACATCCATAAGTAAATGTTAGATATATGCCTTAATGTATACCAAAATGCCTAAATTCAACAATAATATGCTTAAGAAAACATCGGAGTTGGTTAGGTTAGGGTTCCTAGCAGGGATGAAATGTAAAATTTGTTGCTACCGGTTCTATGGGCGTGGCTTGGTGGGGGGGTTTAATGTGACTGGGTGGGCATGGCCAACTTTTTTTTTAACTTTTCAAAGGATTTTTTCTAATGCTTTGAAAAGCCTCTGCCGATCAGGCAACTCAGCTGGAAGTTGCCAGAGACTTTTCAAAGCATTTGTTTTACTACCTCTTCAGCCAAGAGGTTGCAGAAAAAAATGCTTTGAAAAGCCTCTGATGATCCCAGCTGAGCCGCATGATCATCAGAGGCTTTTTTTTTTACTTTTAAAAGCATTTTTCCTTCGGAAGAGGTTGTAGAAAAAATGCTTTTAGAAATAAAAAAAAAAGCCTCTGATGATCGTGCGGCTTAGCTGGGCATGGTGGGGGGGGCGTGCAGGGATTTTTGCTACCGGTTCTCCGAACCACCTGCCGCCATCGCTACCGGATCGTGCAATCCGGTCTGAACCAGGAGCATTTCACCCCTGGTTCCTAGTATATTATCAGCAAAGGAAAATACAGGGTCAAAACTGTTTTTGAAGGTATTCCGCCTTCATTTTCCTAGTGTTTCCATCAGAATGCGTGGATATGATTATATCTGATAAGTGATCTCCAAAGCCACGGCAATTGCAGGCCTATCACAGGGCCATTCCAGTCTTGAAATCTAACTCTGCACAATGCAGGGATCTAGATTAAAACATTCAGACAATTTTCTAGCCTCCGTTTGAATTGAAAAGGAGAATATTTATAGCTCAGGGTTGAATTGAGGGGATCTTGGTACTCTCTAAGCTTGATTGTTTTAACATCCTAGTTTGGATAATGAAACATCTGCAAGAAAACAACCAAGCTAAGAAAGCATCAAGGACTACTGAAAGGGAAGCGCCTATCTCTCTAAGTAATTGGTTCCATTGTTGAACAACTCCTATTCTTGCAATATTTTTTCTTCTGTTCTTCTTCCTGTAATTCCAATTGTGCCTTGAAGTCTGGAATGAGAGAGGACATGTGTTGACATCCTTTCAGGTTGTTGAAGTTTATATTCCAACTCAGACTTTTTTTTTTTGAAGACTACAGCTCCTTTGATCTCTCTTCAAAGGTTTTAGTTTCTAGTGCTGTGATAATCTTTGTTGTTTTTTTCTGAATTGTCCTTAAAGGGGACTTCCTGGAATTAATACATCTACTAGCTTGTAACATTTAATTTTCTAGCACTTATCTCTATAGTCTATTGGAAGCAATGATGTTCCTTCCATGTTCAGCTTTGCGACTTCCAAACTATGCTTTCTCTCTTAATCTCTACACAACTCCCACACTTCTCTTTTATTTCCCAATCTATTGTACTTTTCTGGTTGGCTTCTACTAAAAGCTCACATAACTTTACACTTTGCCCTGATGTCAGAATCAGATTAAGTGGAACTAACAAAAGGTGACCTTGTGATTGTGAAGTAATTGCAATTTATGGGCATGAAGAAGTTTTAAAGTGGAAGCGAAATCATTTTGATATTTTTTTTTTAAAAAACTTAGAAATGTAATGTTTGAAAGCTAAATATTTTGTTTGTTGTTTGCCCATAAGCCTAGATTCGATTTAAACTCTTTTTGACAAAAACGTCCAAATTATCCACAAGGCTTGGGGGTTTGGGTGGAGGGTGTTCCAAATTCAATACAAACAAAGGTACAACTATTTTTTTTATCTGCAAGTGTTTTTCTATCATCTTTTAGAACAGAGCTTTTAAGGGCACATTAGCTGATTTTGTGCCTCTGAAAATATTCTAGGCATGGCTTAAGTTGTCCCTAGGATACATGTGAGACAGTGGTGGGTTGCTCCCGGTTCGGTCCAGTTCTATAGAACTGGTAGTAAAACCTGCGGGAGGCTCCGCCTACCTGCCATGATATCATCATGGGTGATCTGCACATGCGCAGAAGCTTCTTACATGCTCCCATTGCAAACCAGTAGTAAAGGTAAGTAGAACCCACCCCTGATGTGAGGGATTTCCTAGGATACATGTGAGGGATTTTAAATAGTGAGTGCTTGTGGGGAAAATATCAAAACAGGAAAGTGTGTAGCGAACTTCACGTTTATTACTATCACACTGTGTAAATGTCATTGAAGTGTATTTTGTCATAAAAAGGATGACAGAAAATTAATGGATTTTAGATTTAGATTGCTTGGAAGTCAGTATTTTATTTACTTATCACTGCTATGCTGGATCATTCCACTGGAGAAAAATTGACTGGTTTTTTTTTCCTAAATCATGAATGGTTTTTAAAATGTACACGCTAAGATATTTGCTGCTATTTTTAAATTCATTTTAGAGAAGAAGAAGAAAAATGACACATTGGAGGATAGACAAATCTGTCTCTTTATTCTCCAAATGTTTGCACACTGGACTGTTTTTATTTCAGTTTATGCTTTAAAAAAAGTTGCCATGAAATTTCACATTTAAACGCATCGTTGCCCATCATCAGGCAGGGTTCATGCAATTACAGATACAGCAAGAAGTAAGCTCAGTAGAAACTTCTGAATATGTCAGATGAACGTGCAACAACCTGTCAAGATACCTTTGGGGAAAACTATGTTAAACTAGAAATAGTTTGTGTGATCAGAGGAGATTAAAGAATGGTGGGAGGCATCAGGTGAATAATAGAAGTTTTGATATTTGCAGTTCTGGTCTAGACTGATTTGTTGGATTAATATGCATATTATAATTAGCTAACCATCCACTTTTGCAATTCCTATATTTTGTTTGTTTATTTGTTTAATATTTATGTTGCCCATCTTCCCTATAAAGTGACTCTGGGCAGCTGTTATTATATTGTTTGTTCCATTATAATTCTTGGTTTCAGGAAAACAAATATCAAAATATACACTGTGTGATTTCAAACATAAATTAGAATTTGCTGGGATGTACATAATTTTGAACCTACAGTATTTCCTCCTAAAATACATGATTTCATAAAAATGAATGAATGAACTAATTACTGTGGGAGCTTGGCCCGTATTGACAGTGCTGTGCTCAATAAATCAGATACCAAATGTAGGTGATAGAGCCTAAGGGAGGGGGTCAAACACGTCATCAGTCATGAGTCCCTGCGCATCCACAAGAGATCTAAATCCAGCCCATCTTGAATGCCTTCCTTATCTCCCACTAATTTCCCTTGACCGTTAGTAGCTTAGATTCTTGTAGAGAGCTTAAGCTTGTAATAAATCCTTTTACTCATTTTTTAATGTCTGATTCTCCTGATTTTCCCAGCACTTGACCCCAAATTTGTTTAATGTACCTTTCTTAATTTTGGATTATTTGGCTCATCAAATACACTGTTCATTTTAATTTTATTTCAGGTTTCCCATGGTGGTCATATACTTGCCACAATATTTTTGTTGTTCAAAGATGGATAAAATGAAACCAGCCTGAAATACTCTGTTAGACTCTTAAAATCAGATATATTCACTTCAGTGCACATCAGTGCAAAGGCAACAATAGTTTTTGAGTGGCATGTCAAAAGCTATATTCTAAATGCTCATCTCTAAATGAAGGAATTTCAATGATACCACTAAAAAATGAATGAATTTCATATGTAAGTCTGAAAGGAACATGAAATGAAAGTAAATTCAAGTCCATTTCCATGGAAGGATGGTGCGGTTTTTTCTCAAACACCATTGCTTTATGTGGTTAGAACAAACTGCATGTAGGATTTTAAAATTTAAATCTTCTGTATGATTCCAAGTGATTGCAGGCAATTAAAAAGCAGTTGCATTTAAGCACCCTGAATGATTAATATCCCCTAAGCCTTCTTCATGGTATCAGATAATTATAATCAGTATCTGAACAATCTCCAGAAAAGCCTTTGGCATGTTTCTTACTTTGTTGTTATAAATTACATTTTTCTGCAGAACTGTTGTGAGAGGGGTTGTAGTTTGTTTAAGGGAAACGTTATGCGGTTTCTACAGTTAATAACACAGTCTTGTGATGTTATTGGATTAACTTCTAACTGGTTGTTTTGAAGACTAATGTGAAACTTATTGGGTGTGCTTTGGATATAACTTCTTCTGTTTTTCATTTTCTGTAATTGTTTTTCTAAATCCGTTTTTGGGGAAAGGGAATATTTGATATGTGTGTACAAGGCAGCCTATTGTGATAGGAAATTACAATGCTAAATCTGAGCGTTTATCTCTCGTTTATGTTTACTGATGTAGCTGCCATTTTATTCCTGAAGGTGCCTCTTTCGTTGCTACTTTTGTTTTGACAGCACCCAAAGAAGCCCATAGTTTTATTCCTCGAGTCCCTGAGAGATAGTCAAATCTAATTTTCTAGATGAATTGATTATTGCAAAAGTGATATGAAAGAATTTGCAAAGAAACCCAAAATAAATGTCATAGGTTCTCTTTGTGACTGATTTTGAAATACGTTCCTTGATGGCTTAATTTAGATTAATGGACCCTAATGTGCAGAATTCAGGATCTCACCATATTTTTTCTTATTTCCTACAACCTGCACACCATACTCAGGTTGCTTATAAAACATGTACACTCCAATGTAAAACTTACACATGATTTAAGAAATAACAACCAGGTTTCCATAGACCTGAAATCTAAAACCAAATATATTTCATTCTGGAGTGAAATAGCATGATATGTACACCCAAGTAGCATGTAGCTTAGTATCTGGAGGAGAATGGAGATATTTATTGATTAAAGCAATCTTCCTCCAGGTGAGTTTCATGCTCTCCAAGTAATTTGGGTCTAGAATGGACAGTATTCCCAGCCAAGATATCCCAAACATAAAAGTTGGGTAAAAGTGCTGGAAAGGAACATATGGTAGAAGACGTACACATAACGGCAAAACACAATAAAATAATTTTGAATGCCTATGTTATTGTAATTGGTTAACAGGATTCATAATCATGCCTAGGATTCTCCATGAACACAGGAACGCTGCAAGGGCAAGGATCAGTCATAACCACCACTCATTCAGCACTGTTGTAACTTCAAACAGTCATTGAATGAGTGATCATTAACCGAGGACTGTCTGTACTACATAAAGGAGGCTTTTAAAAAACTGCTTGCTATGCCCAAGAAGCTTCTGCCAATCTGGGGAAGCTTTTTAATTTTCTATTGCTGTTTAACAATCTACACCTATATAATGGATAAAACAAATAAATGAGGATCTTTGTTCAAAATCCATATAAGAAAACTATTTCTCTTCAAAGCTAAAAGATATTACAGCTTCAATCTATGATAAAGATTTCCTTCCCTCCTTCCAAAAAAAAAAATCATCCCAAAACATTTTCAAAAACTAAAGTTTGAATCATATTTTATTTATTTATATAGAACTTGGTGAGGACATATTTGATTATTCTCCAGCGAGGCTGTGGCATCGTCCAGACATGGATTGCTACAGTTGGATCTGCCTAGAGACTGAGTCATGGTTTTTTGACCATGCCCCTTCTTCCTTCCTCTCATGCCCAGTTTCGACTCACTTGGCCTGAGAGAAACATCTCTAGCAGATCTGGCTTTCAGCCTTTGTCTGTTCGATTCTCAACTTGATGAGGACATATTTGATTATTCTTATTAGACATATCATATTTTTCTGTTTCTTCTGCTGAATCATGTAAGGTAGATACCACTTTGTCTGCAAATCCTCAACAAAGCATGTGTTCTGCAGTACGTACAATATGTTTGTGTCTATATTGCAGTGTTGTTGCTGGAGCCAATTATGTCTTATAAAACGGCCTGTCTCCTGACATACAGCCCAAAATAACATCACTTTTGAAAGGACAGAAACCAGGACAAAAGAAGTCTAAGCTAAAATATATAGTAACCTGACAAATTGAGTATTCCCAAGAACACAGATAAACCCATATTAGAACATTCTTTCCATTCTTCTCAGAAGTCTTGCTGGTCTCTATAATAGGCAAAGGATCCAAAGTACACATCACACAGCTGGTGTTTAGCCACATTTCATATGTGGAGCCCCATCTCTAGGCGTGAAATACTGTCTTTGCACCATTTCGGTTTGAACAAACATTCCTTTTTCATTGCAGAAGTTGTATCCTAGCACCTATGGCCTGCACCTCTGAGTGATACTGGATAAATTTGTGAAGGCACATTGGGAAAGAACGAAGGCAAATATTAGAAAACATTTCTGGAAAAGAAAATGCTAACTATTAACTGAACAGTTAATTCCTGCTAATCAAGTTAATAAAATATTATAGTTGCAGAATGATTGTAGGACTTTCCATGACAAATCCTCTTCCTTCCAGGCTTAAATCTTTATAAAATACAAAGCCATAGTCTTGTGGAGTTTCCAAATCCTGCTTGTGACCTCTAATGGCACTGAGCAGAAGGGGGTAAACTCATAACTTGGTGATTCACATGCAGTGTGTTTCTTGCTCACATGTAAGTGAGCAGTGTACTTTGTTATGGAAAGTTTCTTTCAGTAACTCTCCCATGGTAACGTAGGTCATCTCTTTCCCGGACTAGCAGGAAGATATCCCAGGAGGCTAAAAGCAACTTCTCATATTAAATTATAAAGACACAGGCACACATTTATGGTCAGAATCAAAACCTATGTCGTGTGTGTGTGTGTGTGTGTGTGTGTGTGTTATCGAGATACCTCGTCTCAGTTTATATATATATACACCGAAGTAGCTTCTTGAATGAGAAGTGAAACATTTTCAAGGCAAAAAAAACCCCCAAGAAAATACAAAAGTGGAAAAAGCACCTTTGGGACAACCATGACCTGGATGATTCAGAATCTCCATAGAGATGACCCTTGGATGTAGGAATTTAGGAGCGGAAGTCCAATGCATTTAGAAAATAATGGATTGGGGAAACCCGGTTACTCAATTTTCTATAGCATAAAGCCATAGTCCTGTAGAATTTCTAATTCCTGCTAACAGTATCTAATAGCATTGAGTAGAAGTCAGTAAACTCACAACATGATGTACCACATCCAGAGTGTTTCTAGATCACATGCAAGTCTCTACCCATCGAATCTAACAGATAGGGTATGCTGCAGATCCCATCAGCCAAAGAGTGTCAGCTGGCAAACTAGAAGACAAGCCTTTTCTGCAGTAGCTCCTGTTTTGTGGAATATCCTTCCCTTGGAACTGAGAATGACCCCAACACTCTTTACCTTTCATAAAGTTCTAGAAACCTGGCTGAGCTCCAGAGCCTGGGATGCTGAATATGCTAACGGCCCCATTTCCTGGCTTTATTGTTAAACTGGCAAAAAATCTCAGCTGCTGTGTATATTTATTGTGGATGTTTTTATTATTTTAATTGTGGTATATTTTTCTTCAATTCTAAGATGCACAGTCACTGTAGAAATTGAATAAATAAATAAAAAAATAAAAAAATAAAAAATACAATCGTATTTTGTTATGGAAAGTTCTTTTCACTAATTCCCCCGAGGTAGTTTAGGTCATATCTTTCCTGGATTAGCAAGAAGATATCCCAGGAGGCTAAGAGCAACTTCTCATATTAATTTATAAAGACACACAAAGGCACACAACATACAGTAAATTTATGCTTATAACCAAATTTTATATATAATGTTATATATAAACAAAATGCCAGGTTATATTAGATTTTTTCAACCTGCTACCTTCCAACTTGGACTTCAGTCCCTGGAAATCTTAGCCAGCATGGCCCTTGGAGGTAGGAATTTAGGAGTTGAAGTCCAACACATTTAGAAAATAATAGATTAGAAAAAATGCTTTTAAAAGTAAAAAAAAAAAAGTTGGCCACACCCACCCAGTCACATTACACACACACCCCAAGCCATGCCCACAGAACTGGTAGTAACAAATTTTACATTTCACCACCGGTTTGTACCTAACCTGGATTTTCAGCCCTGTGGAAAAAATGGCCAGCACATCTTTTCTCTTCATCAAATGCTATATAAAGACCCTTTCCAAGGAGTGTGTCTAGATTGCAGAAATAGATCTGAGCATCTGGGAGCAACAACTTTGGAGAACAGCCCATAAGACTGACTCAGGATCGCTCATGGCTGAGCGCCCGTCCCAGAATTGTTTTTCAAGACCTGCGGAAAGATGATCTGTTCCAAGCTCTTTAAAGAGGAACTCCATTCAATATTGTTGGAAGCACAGAATTATAGGAAAAGAATTATAGCTTTGGAGTAAACCTGCATTAGTAATTGCAAAAGCTGGAACAACATCGATGCTTATGGTAGAAAGAAAAACAGCTAGGTTTAAATGTTGCCTGTAAATAAAGTTAAGCTAAATGAAACTCTAGCACATATTTAGCTATTGTAGGGTCATGAAAGACAATGCTTAAAAACCTAGGTGTCAGGTTCCAAGTTACACCCCCAATGAAATAAGACTCCGAGGCTTGAGTTTCCTCAAAGTTCCATTTTATTTAGTTTGTTTGTTTGTTTGTTGATTGATTGATTGATTGATTGATTCGATTTATATGCCGCCCTTCTCCGGAGACTCAGGGCGGTTTACAATGCATTAAGCAATAGCCTTCATACTTTTGTATAT
>JANHZT010004350.1:90943-114535 GCA_032468215.1 Stegonotus admiraltiensis | reverse complement strand
TTGGCAAATACAATTCTAGCTGCTGTTAAAACATTCACAATTAAATATTGCAATTCTTTATTAAATGTCTCTGGTAACATCTCTAATGAAAATGTCTCTGGTTTAAAGTCAATATGTCTGTCATTTTTTCCAACCATGTGTGTATTTTAGTCCAATATCTCCTTGTTTCTACTCATGCCCACCACATATGGTAATATGATCCTGGGGTCTGATGACATTTCCAACACTTCTCCAATTTATTCTTAAACATTCTGGCTATTCTCGCCCGGGTAGTAAAGAGGGCATTTTTAAAGTTTCTAAAGTCTCTCTCTGATGTTTGGGCTAATTTTTAGATGGTCACTGCTCCCTTTCAAGCTCTCAAAAAGCAGAGGTGTCAAGTTTCAGATGCTCCTAGGATTTTTTTTATCTAAATGCCTATGTGCCTATAGCACCACACTTGTCAGTCCACCAAGGGGGGAAAAAACCAACAAAATCATGCCAAGTCATAATGTGGCATGTTTGTTTTTAACAGTGTAAAGCACAGGTGTCAAACTTGCCCTGTCATGTTGCCATCACGTGACGTTTTGTGACATTTTTCCCATTCATAGAGCTGGGGTGGGCATGGCCTGCAAGTAATGCATCTGGCCCATGGGCCACCAGTTTGACACCCCTGGAAGGGTCAACATCACTTAACGGTGGCAAGGAAAATCACAAAACAGAGCAAAACTCACTTAAATCTTGCTTAGCAATGGAAATTTTGGCCCAGTTGTGGCCATAAATCGAGGACTACCCCTAATGAGAATGTAGGATAAGGAGCCTACTTTGATCACCCCTTTGGGGTGACTTTTGAGAAACATTTCTTGAAAGGGTGGGACCACGGTGGAAACATGCTGGAGCAAGTGGGGAGGTGTCCCTTTAGAAAGGCAAGAGGTGGGCGCATGGACTGAACACCGCGGCTTGTTTTGTAGGATCTGGAGCTTAACAGGAACAGTTAGAAAGTGGCATTGGTTGCGCCTCTTGCCCTGAAGTGAACTTTTCTTTGAAGCCTGGATGGCCGAGCGCTGCTCCATCTCTCCAGTTGTCCTTTGTATTCCTTGCCGCTGCCCACCTGCCGCCTTTTGCTGGTCCAAGCTAAGAAACTTGAGTTTACTTCATGAACTGTGATGCCTTTCCGTCCTTTCCCCCTCCCACCCTTTAAATTTCTCATCCTCCCCCAGGCTCTAAGCCCAATTTAGCGAGATGAAGCAGGTGGAGAGGGAAGAGCTGGGTTTTTTGGCTCAGGATTGGCTGCAGCATTGGAGGTTTCATTAAAAGTCCTTTTTAAAAAGTGCAGCTGCAGACCCCTTCCTGAGGAGCAAAGCCTGACTTCAATGAACTGATCCATCCTGACGGCGAGCTCCAGAGTTTCCACACACCTTTGCCCTTCAGATTCCAATGGGGCAGTGCCTGGCGGCACTGTGCTAAGCAGGCAATTGTACATGTGCGCACTGCAGTGGAGCAGTGGTCTCAGCCCCAGCATGGTGGTCTCCCAGAAGCGGCTGAGTGGGTGGCCAGCATGCAGGTGGAGGCCCTGCAGGAGGCAAGAGGCAAGAACTGGCACATCCACCGAGGCGGAGGGCAAGTAGGCGGCATGTGGGCAGAAGGATGGTGAGAGCCAGGCCCAAAAGGCGGCTGATCCTCGCTGTGTGTCCACATTGAGGCGGCCTTTCGGCCGAGTGCCTTACCTTCGCAGGCAGCCATGGTGAGCAGAGTGAGTGAGGCATGGAGATCAGCTGGGCTGCGTGGCCAGCATGGTAGGCCGAAGCAGAGGCAGGCAAGTGGGCAAGGCGCAGAGATCAGCTGGACTGTGGGGACTGCGTGGGCTGGGCAAGTGAGTGAAGGAGCTGGGCTGGGGACATGACTCTAGGCACCGGCCAAGGCGAGATAAGGAATGACTGGGAGGGGCGGAGAGGAGCAGGGCCAACTAATGGTGTGATTTGCCAGTTCTCCGAACTGTGTAAAATCCTAAAAACCGGTTCACCCAAACTGGTCTGAAGCAGCTGAAACACACCTCTGACTATGCATATTTACAAACACAATGACCAGTCATGAAAACTATTTAAATGTTTATTGGACTGAAAAATGGCAATATACATTTTGAAACTGCTAGAAATTATAGTTCTTTGTACAAGATCTACCTCCATATTTAGAAAAACAAAAACAAAAAACCCACTCAGACAGCAATGTTTTTCATTATTGAAGAGACAGCTTTTCTCATTGCCACTAGTCATTTTCCTTATATATGTATTGCTGCATACTGAAAGATTATATTGTATATAAGGCATTACTTGCATAGTTAATGATGTTTTGAACACTGAGTCTATCAATGTGAATTGGAGGCAAAGTGGTTGCTAACAAATATCTCAAAGCAGAGTATCCTTATATGAATGGGATTTGGTTGCAAAGTGTAGTATATTAGAGAAAATAGGTATAGGAATGGAAGCTTATTTTTTAAAAATTAATTATGGTCAAAGCTTCCTGCTGTTTCTTAAATAAGCCTGGGGGACAGGGAATTAGTCTAGGGGAAAACAGTTCTTAAACTTACGTGTCCCAAAGAATGATTGACTAAATAATTTCAAGTATTTCCAAACAATTAAGGTTTTGTTTCAAAAAATAACAGGGAATGGATTATGAAGCTTTTCCTCAAAATATAGGAGAGCAACATTTTTTAAAAAATCCAATCTATCAAACAGGACGTGATTATTAGTAAAATATCAAAATTGATGTGATGACAGAATAGTGACACAACATAAAAATGGATATATCTTTAAACTTATTTAGGAAATGTAAAATTGGTAACCAAAGGGCCATTTTACATTTCATAGCTCACATTTTCAGATTCCATTCTTGGGAACAGGCTTGAAGTGTCAAGTAAACAAAAGCATTAGCTAACGAAGCGCTTTTAATCCTTGCAATTAAAATTAGTCACAAATTGTTATACTAAGACTGCAACCCTATACTCTTATTTAGGAGTACACCCCATTAAATTCAGTGGGACAAACTTCTAAATGCACGTGTATAGGGTAAATCGTTCTAGTTTTGTTAGGACATCCTTCTATCCAAAATGAAATACTGTCTCATTTCCAAGAGGTCACGCAACCAACTTTCCATCTGTGGGTGGCAGGAACCTTCAGAAGCTTTTATATATTACAGCTCTGTCTTCAGATTTATCTAGAAGGTTTTTTTGGTCCAGGACAGAGTGGTGAAAAGGGGTCAATTCTAGCTTGTTCTACTATCTAGACAGGAAACAGGTCCATTGTATAATAATTGATCACTTTTGTCCAGGTTATCTAGTTAATTTTTTTCTTTTCGTTTTGTTTTGGGGGAGGCTGCAGATAATGGAGTACTGAACACAACAAAGGGTGCTTTCTTTATTCCCCCCAGAGATCTTATCTTACATCCAAGAACAGAACCCTCCTAGTGTAGCCTGTTATTTTCTCTAGCCATATAATTCTCCAGACCAGATACCCCAACTTGTTCCAATCTTGATATTACAAGGATTGATTCTGAGGAACTCAGCTTCAGCCAAACAGAAAGTCTTATATTTGAGGGATATTTTTCGGTTGTGTTTGGGGTTTTGCCCTTTTTTTTTCCTCAAGCCTTTAAAAATGCCAAAAGGTAAGTCTTAGGAAGAGTCTAGGGATAACTTCATATAGTCTTCAGTTCTGCAAAGAGAAACAAGAAGAAAATAAAGAGAATACATTTTAATTGTGTCACCTTGGGTCAGTTATATATTACTAATGCTTTTATTTTTTAATAAGAGGAGAATAACTCAGTGCAGGGAAGGAGTCTTAAGGGAAGTTTCTAGACCTTTTGGGCATACACAAATAACATAAGGATGCCTCAGGTTTTAAGAGGTTACTTCATCATTTGCAGCAGGATAGCCTACGCCCAAGAACATGAGTATCTACAGCACCTCTAATTTTCCATCAGGAACATTTCACATTTCTCTCTAGCCCTATAAAGTGAAAACTGACAACTGGACATTTGGGGAAAGAAGAAATACAGAACTGTTCCTGTACTAAGTACTACCTTCTTTAGCCATCCCATGATTTGTTGCTCAGTTTCATGAACAAGCCCTATCAGTTCAGATGTGGGGATTCAATATAAGCTGCTCTATTTGTCAGAAGCTGGATTTGCTAAGCCCAGAATTGGAACTTGCAATGAAGGGGACTGTCATACTGCATAGCTATCAACAAGCTCCTTTTTGTACTGGAAGTTCATCCAACTTCCTTCAAAATTCCTGTGAATGAAGCAAGATGATAAAACTTATAAAACTTTCATTCATACAGATGCCAATTTTGAAATGTCCAAAAATGTAACCATTCTATGAATGCTACTTTCATTTTCAATTGTGTATTTTTGCAAGTCAAATACTAGGTTCATAAATATTAAGAAAGCACAGGCTTGGTGAGGATCATTGTTGTGATAATGTGGATACTTGTAAACCATTCATCATAGACTGCTACTGAAAAGGCTACTGGTTGTCCACTTCTTAAATATCAGGGAAAGAGTTTGTATAAAATGTAAATGAAGTACTTTTTAAGCTGAAAACGTCTTATTGCTGCACAAACTTTTTTCTCTTTTAAGTTGAAGACAGTTAAAGCAATATTTATGAACTAATGACCATCTATAGTTATGCAGATCCTCTGTAGGTAATGAGATTAAAACCTAAAATGGATCATCTGAAGCTCCAGATAAAGCCTTCAAATCTCTCTTCTGCCCCCGCCACCTCCCCACAATTTTTGTCTGCCTATAGTTGCTGAAAATCTGTAGTTCCTTAATATTTTGAGGTGGGAAACATGTGGACATGACAGTATAAGCTCTAAAATACAGGAAAAAAGCCCACAGACCCAGGGAAAAGACTGGTCTACATGGATGACAAGCCACCTCTGATCTCCTTGGTCTTTTCCTTTGCTTCCCAAAAGCGCTATTTCAACAGTTAGAACTGAAGAAGCTTCTTGGGTGAGAAGCAAAAGGTTTTCAAAGGAAAAAAAAACCCCAAGAAAGTCGAGTTGCCTTTCGGAAAAAGCACTTTTGGGATATTTCAATAGACTATAGGCTAGTTGCTAAGTTTTATTTTAATAGACAATATTATTAAAAGATGGGCCATCCCAGGGTTCCAGCTGCAGGAAATCAGAGATTAGCTCTGTAAAAAAGTGGTCAACAAGCTATTCTATCTTGTACTGTTCTGATATGCCTATGCTTTATTTTTTAAGTGATATATAGTGCACTTTTTTTTACAATTATATTCTACATGGCCCATTTTGTAAAGTAACTTTGGGACAAACAGATTGAGTAACATTTGGAAGTCATTTTCTTGAGCTGTGCAATTATATAGCAGTTGTCATCATACCATTAACAGCTGGGTTAAGGCTTTTCTAACTCTAGTTCAGCTGAAATATTTCTTAGGAGCATCAATTGAAAATGCAGGCAGAAGGAGCTCACTTGCTTTCATATGTTAATTCAACAACACTACAACAAGTCATTGGTATGCCAGGTTGATATCCTAATACTTTAGCACAAAGCTACATAAATTTTTGGAAGCTTCAGGTCATTATTGTTTACTATTGTTGCAACAATAGTAAAGGCAGCAGACTTCTCTTAATGATTTTGAGCTGGGAGAGGAGGAATATTTTCCTTGGACATGTAAAGCTTATTTCAGATTTAATTTACCAATTTCCCTCCTATGTTTGCTGTTAATTTGCTGCTGAATTACCTCAATGATCTGAAAACCTTCAGGGCTGCAAAAACTATAGTTAGGGGATCACGCATAGCTTGTAGTTTAAACCAGTGGTGAAATGCAATTTTTTTACTACCGGTTCTGTGGGCGTGGCTTGGTGGGTGTGGTGTGGCTTGGTGGGCATAACAGGGGAAGGATACTGCAAAATCTCCATTCCCACCCCACTCTGGGGCCAGCCAGAGGTGGTATTTGCCAGTTCTCCGAACTGCTCAGAATTTCCGCTACCGGTTCTCCAGAACCTGTCAGAACCTGCTGGATTTCACCCCGGTTTAAACCCCATCTACCATCACTCCAAAATGTTTATTTTTGTTAATATACTAACAATTATTATTTAAATCAATGGCTTTATGTTTTACCTGAGAAATCCTAAAATTGCCTGGAGTAATTCTTTGCTATAGAACTGTTTAATCTGATGGATTATTATCTAATTCTCATCTCTTTTATGAGGACATACTTGTAAAATACAGGTCAAAGCTGAGAGCTGACTTTCAAACCGAGAGTTTTGAAGGTTACATCTGGAAAGCAAATTCATCCAACTTCCTTCAAAATTCCGTGAATGAAGCAAGATGATAAAACTTTCATTCATACAGTCCCATGGCAGATGCTAATTTTCAATCCTCCTGGTAGTTTCCTGGTTTTGACTCGCCTTTTATCGCTTCTTGAAGAAGAACTGTATCCACAACATCTAATAGGTTTGCAGGCAGAAAATGTCTGACTATGACAAGGTTCAGAAATATGACTAAAGAGACAAATTCCTTGTGCGTCCAATAATACTTGGCCAATAAAGAATTCTATTCTATGAAGTATAGAAGAACATACAGTGGAGACTGCAGATAGGCTAATGAGAACTAGAAGCTGAGAAGAAATGGAAAACAATCAAGGGGTCAAAGTAGCTTTCCTTGTCATCCCCCCACCCCCACCTTCTCTCTCTCTGTAGGTGTAAAGAAAAAAAAGAATTCAGTTCATCGATTAAATTTCCTGTAGAGACTTATGGAGATGGTCTTGAGGGGAATATTCAGCAGCCATCTCTCGCACCCAGAACAAAAAGACAGAAGCAATCCTTAAAGTATGGCAAAAAAGGTAATATTTGGAAGACTGGCTTCTCCTTGACTCACTAAGTGGGAGGAGAGGAAAAACATAATCAGATTTGCAAGATTCTGTTAATGTAGTTTATAAAGCTGACTTCTAATTTTCTTGTGGAATCTGTTTCCTGATCTAGTCAACCCCAAAAGGCTGGAATTTTCTCCAGTGTGATTTATTTCTTAATATAAATGAAAATCATCATCATCATCATCATCATCCAAGATCAGTTTTCTCCAGAGGATGATAGAGGAGGGGAAGGCCTGGAGGAACGTTGTCCATGGAGTCGTGACGGGTCGGACAGGACTTTGCAACTAACAACAACGAAGATCAGTTCTATGCCAGGCACATTTAGGAAATGTGTCACAAAAGTACAGGCTTAAAAAAAACCCATCAAATTTTTATGTGTCAAAATACAAAATCGGACTGTATTGTTTTTAAGAAAACATACTACTGCTTTTGAAAACAATAGAGATTTGAAAAGTATAGAGCAGTCAGCTATTTCGTAGTCCAAAGGATCTTTTTGATTTGCCAGTTCTTTCCATAAATTGTTGCTGCATTTTTCACAAGGTGCTGCTGGTGCGCCAAACTAGTTAACTGCTAGCAGAAATAGGTCTTTCTGCCAGAAAATATTGGGCGAGCCAGACTGCTGATGTTTGGGAGATTATAACTGATCTACTTTTCGTATCCCACTTCTTTAGTAAATAAAATTTACTAAATGTGGTTATTTTCACAAATAACATCTGCAGCGATATCCAGGTCTTTCTACTAGTTGATCAGGTCATTGCTAAAGTTACTCAAAATCACAATCCAGATGAAATAGGTTAACTGAAGCCTTTGTGAACCTACCGTGTTTCCCCAAAAATAAGACCCTGTCTTATATTTTTTTGATCTCTGAAATAAGCGCTTGGCCTTATTTTGGGGGGAAGGTCTTATTATTTTTGGGCATGTGGAGCATGTGGAGCAAGACGGGGCTCTTGCCATCTTACCTGATTTCCACCTCTGTCTCCCTAACCCTAACCCAAGGAAATGGCAGGGACTGGCTGCATATGCGCTTAAATATTTTCGGGGTGGGCTTATTTTAGCGCATGCACTCAAAAGCCCGATTGGGCTTATTATCCAGGGAGGTCTTATTTTCAGGGAAATGAGGCAATATTGGGCAATGCATAGGATTTCACTATGGCTAGAAGGCACCCAGATGAAAAAGCTGACCTATTAAAAACTAGTCTGGTCTGAAAAGCTTTCCTGGTTTAACAGATTGAACAGCATTTAAACTTAATTTGAAGAGTAACATTCCCTACCCATATACCCTGCAGAGGACAAGGGCAACAACTGAAATTTGACAATAATGCCTGTTGCCCCCAATCTGGTTTGACTGGGAATTAATAGTAACTGTAGTTCAAGATGTCCAGAAGCCCCAGACTGAGGAAAGAAACACATCGCACTTTTATTGAGGGCACTAACTCCCCCTAAGTGTTTGTGCATCCTTCTTGCCCAACCTTCTATCGTGCTGCAGAAGATGAAATGGGGAAAAAAAAAAGGAGCAGAAACTTACCAGCCTCTCTTATCCCAAAGAAGCACCATGCTGGACAGGAAAGGAAAGCTGCTGGTAAAGGAGTGAGAGGAGGAAGAGGAGGAGGAAAGTGGAGAGGCGGCAAATGACAAGAAGAGGTGAATGTATTCACCATCCCAAGGCAACACATAAACACACAGGGTTTCAGCAAGCAAAAATTATGGGGAAATTAGCAGAAGAGCATGCACTGAAGAGCAGGGTTGGCAGGTGCCAAGGGGTAACTGTTCCAAGAGATCCCCACCCTTATGAAGGCTGGTGTTTGGGAAAAGGGAAACTGGAAAAGTGTTTGGATGCCTTGATTAACCTTCTGCTCCTTTGGCTTATATATACAGGAGCCGTTACGAATTTTCCAGTCCAAATTTAAGTATACCATATAGACTAATTGGTTGTTATAAGAAGACAATCTGTCTTGTTTTTTGTTTTGTTTTTTTTAAAAAGAAAATAAAAAGCAGACCTCAAATGGAAAACTCTGCCCCCTCTTGCTGTACCTTCTTGGATTTCAGCAAGGGATTGTGGCTTTTTAATAGCTTTTTAATGTCAGATGTTGTTCTTTCATTTAAGTGAATTGAGTTTCGGATTGTGGTATCCAATTTGCTGCAAGCTTTTCTCATCGCTGAAGTTTAGAAGAAAGGCAAGGACAAGTGGAAGAGCATCTCTATCTTACTTTATCTCACTCCATTCCTCATCTGATAAATGATGAGGAATGCCTACTGGTAAGCACGTATTTGTACATCTTCTCTCCCCCAAGTAGCTAACAGAACATGTGATACTGCTATAACTTCATTCCATATTCTCCATCTCTGGTGGAATGGAAGTAGGAAAGCATGATGACAAAGAAAGTTCCTTCATGCATTATAGAGGGGAAAGAGACCTACATATGTATCGGTAATTATATTTCCAAGAAGCACCTAAGCAGGATTTGAGGGTATTAGCCTCTCCCACTGTTAATTCCCAGCATCCAGTCTTCAGAGGTATTAATCTCTCTCTTGGAGGTAATATGCAAACATCATAATTAGCAACCATTGCTCACTTTCTTTTCTATTAATTTCTAATTTTTCCCAAACTTGGAGGGGTTTGTTTGTTTTTTTGCTGTAACTGGGAGAAGCAATTTTCTGTGCTTAGCACAGATCTATTGCCTTTTTTGTCTTAACCTTCAAAATGAACCTCAGATTCTCAATTTCTCTCACCTACCCCACTGAAAGAAATGTAATAAAAGAAGTTTTACAGCAAATGGCCAGAAATACACATTCGGTTTGCAAAAAAAACCTGGTTTCCCTTTCTAAATCTGTTAAGTTATCATTATTTTAGCAACAGACAGAGCATTTACAAGGTAGGGAACCTTCAGTTCTATAAATGTTGTTGAATTAAAACGCCCAATATGTTCCCTTCTCCTATTTGCCCTGGGTAGGTCTCATGAAAATGGTAAAATAAAAGCACTTAGAGAACCACAGGTTCCCTATCCTATAGAATAAACATGTACAAATCTATTATTATGTTCTGAACTTCAGGAAGGAACTGCGGTTGAGAAGATCTGTCTCCCCTCTTGCTTAAATAATACTAAACACCTTGTATTAATACAATAGTATGTAAGCTATATACCGTTTCATAGTGCTTAAAGCCCTCCCTAAGAGGTTTACAGAGTCAGCATATTGCCCCCAACAATCTGGGTCCTCACTTTACCGACCTTGGAAGGATGGAAGGCTGAGTCAACCTTGAGCCAGTGAGGATTGAACTCCTGGCGGTGAGTTGAATTAGCCGGCAGTACTGAATTCTAAACACTGCACCACCATGGCTCATAATACCAATTTAATACCAATTTAATCTTCAACAATTCACCAAAAATGCTAGGAAATATAGGTTTAAGAAATGTTATGAAGGATACAACACACCACTCCAAAATTACATCTCAAGATTCCTCCAGAAAAGACTAGATACTAAAAACTGAAGGAGATATGCCCAAATAATGCAATTTAGCAAAAGGGATTTTATTGGCAAATTCAAATGAGAAAACATCTTATCTTCATCTTCCGAGAGCATGCCACTATGAGGCCTTCATAGTGTCAACTTTCAAGGAAAAATGAAAAACACAACATAGTGATTATATGATTAGAATTGCAGATATGAAGGAAACCATTGTTCAAGCTTCAAAACTTGCATTAAAATTGTTTTATAAGTAAATACATAATGCAGGTCCTATTGGAATTAACTGGATGTACATTTATAGGCCTGAAACTGACTTGAATTTAACCCATTTACAATGCATTAAATGTCTGCCATTTAATGAAACACTGCAGCTCGTGCCTACAATCTAAATATTATTTATAGACTTGACTGAATAGCCTGAAGCTGGTGCCTCAGTAAGGAGCTATGACTAATCCTTGGAGCCTCTTTGACTGACTGCTCTCCTTCCCTGTTGTTTTTCTCCCTCTTCATGTTGCCTGATTCTTGAAGGAGTACAAGCAAGCTCTGAGAGCAGCAAAAAGAAAGAGCAATATCCTCACTTTTTTCTGGAAGACCTGCAACTCAAGCGAAGAGCTTTTTCTGTAAGTGGGTAAGGGCAGTATGTTGAGGAAGCAGGACAATTTATTCTGATGCCTATACAACAAGCTAAGGACTATTATTCTCTGGCGTCTGCAAAGCCCTTACAAATAGGCTTACAAATATTGGCGCAAACATGGGAGACACTGTTATCTTGTAAGGCAAAATATCAAAGACCTACAGTACCATCTGTAGTGCGCAACTGATGCCGATTTAAACAAAGGAGATTGAAGCATGCACTTTGATTGATTGTGCCACTGATATTTCATAGTAGCTAAGAGCAGGAGTTTTACATTGAAAAACAAAACCTTTCTGCTGATATCAACGTACTGACTCTCAAATGAGCTACTCTCTCAGCCATAGTCTCCTCCATAGAAACTGCTACATATGACTGATTTGGACAGACAGTTCCTCCAGCTCCAAAAGTTACAGAACTGCCCCCCAGAACTCATTGAATTGGCCAAGTTGCCCAAAGTTCAGACTTCAAATTGGAGGGACACGTTCCTCCTCTTAGCTAAAGACTGTGGGTGAGGTAATAGATGGGAAAGGCCAGCAGCATATGTTCCACTAGGCAAAAGTGCACCTCTTTTGTTTGGCTGAACTGTGGTGCTCCTGATAAATGAAACGGGGCACAGAAGAAAGGGAGACTAATTTATTAGTTATGAATAGGGAGAAGGGGAGGAGGTGCAGGGGGAGGGAAAAACATGGTCAACTTTAGTTTTCAGTCACATTAGCAGAGGTTATAGGTGGAACCACTACTTCTAAGAAGTATCATCTCCTTACCAAAAAGATTTGCTAGAATGTTTGTGGCCGAGGACCTAAGGTACTTGCTACAGGGATGTGAGGTCAGAGGTCAGCTCAATCCTGCAATATAATAAACGCAGCAAACCTGGGTCACATCAAAATGGCAGCAATGCCAGGCAATGCCAACAGGAGGGGTGGGGGGAAGAAGAAGGCCAGGAAGGGTCAGGATGCACACGCAGGCACATGGCATGAAGAACCAAAGGCTCGAAGGGCGGATGGCATGGCTTTCCTCAGCTGATTCAGTGTAGCTCCTTACCTGAGGGCAACCCTGCCCAAAGAAACCACAACAAAGGAGGAGGGTTTGGAATAGCCTGAAATGGAAAAATGCTGATGCCACCACCAGCTCTCCGAGGGAGGGGGGGAAAACAAAAGAAAAAAAAAACTGGGAGAAACAAACACAGACAGATAGACAGACAAGGTCACTGTGACAAGAAACAGAGAAACCATTAGAAGAAATGCAACAGTCTGCCAGACACCCATTAGCAGAAGAGGTGGCGGGGGAGGGAGTTTGCAAACAGCTCTGCACAGGCCAAGGCAGCAAGCATTAAGTAGGGCAGGTGAGTTTGGAAAGTAGATACAGGACACAGGAAACCGATAGTCAATCATGGTGCAGGTGGAAAAGGTTGTTAACAAACGCTTTCTTCCTTAGAAAAGAGCTGTCCTAGGGAGTTACTCAGGTTTGTGTCAGGTAAAAGATCAGTTTTGGTTATCTTTAAACACTTGTGTAACAAAGGTCAGGGAATCCCTTTTCATTATTATCCCAAAGGTGATTTTTTTCAAGAGGCTTTGTTATGGTTGCATTTGTCCCTCTGTATTTATTTTATTCTACAAATTCGCTCCAAGTGCAACCTGTTCCGAGTGACATAGGATTCCTGAGAATGTGCCTGATAAATTAACATTTACACTTGACTTCTTCAGTGTGTAATTCTTCAGATGTGTGGGACGCAAACCCTTAACATTTCCAACCAAAATGGCAGGTGGAATATATTTGAAGGGCACCACATCAGAGAAGGCTGATCTGCACAATTGTCAAAGCAGGCCTGCTTAACACATAGTGTCTGGAACTGATGCAGCTTTGCATTTAGTTCCAAAGGGCTCAAAGTGCATCTGCTGGTTGTATAATAAGATGAAGTATGTAATTCTATTAATAATAGTATTTGGTCAGCTGCCTACGGTAGGTTTTGGCACACGGGATCATGCTGTGCATGACTGACTGCTATACAGCCATAGCATTACCTGGGTTTATAGCTATAGCCTCTAAAGGCTTATTGATGCCACTTTTCTCATAGTGCCCAATACAATCAAATAAATAATCTAAGGCCCTGGAAGACAGTATCTAGTCATAACTAGTCAAACTGGATTCATCAATAGGCAGAGGAAATTGAGGAAATAAATATGAGCCACGCCATTCACAAAGCAAAAATGAACACATCAATGGGATAATTATCTAGAGCAAGGGTCTCCAACCTTGGCAATTTTAAGATCTGTGGACTTCAACTCCCAGTATTCTTCAGCCACAAAGCAAAAATGAACACATCAATGGGATAATTATCTAGAGCAGGGATCTCCAACCTTGGCAATTTTAAGATCTGTGGACTTCAACTCCCAGAATTCTTCAGCCAGCAAAGCTGGCTGAGGAATTATGACAATTGAAGTCCACAGATCTTAAAATTGCCAAAGTTGGAGACCCCTGCTCTAGAGCCTCCTTTGCCTGCCAGTGATGCCTCAGTTAAAAACTAGCTAATAATTTTGAAAGAATGGGAGATAAATAACACTTATAGTCTGAGATGGCTCACAGTATTGATGATGATACTTAATAGCCTTAAATAAAATGTATACCAAAATGAGCTTTGGTTGTACAGAGATGAATCTCAGCAAATAATCAAAGTTTGTGGATTTGTATCTTTGCTGTATTGTTAAATTATTGTAAAACTCTCTCCTAAAGAAACATTGCCCTAACAATATTTGAAGGCATTTCAACAGAACAGGGAATGCGTATCTCTTTAATCAAAGAGACCATTTGTAAGACATTCAATGGAGCAGACAAGGGGGTTCCAGATCTCTTCCTGACGTATAATTCAGCAGATAAATGTACTACACCCGATACTTTAGGAAAGACTGTTCTTCTTCCAATGATATATATGGTTTGTATATCATTTGTTTTAGTAGGATACCTTTTTCCAAATTAGGACTGATAAAAGGACCATCTGTATTTTTAAACTGAATATATATACATTTAAAGGAAGAAGTTTTCACTACCCAGTCATGCCCAACTCTATTTCCTAGCCGAGAGAGACAGCATTATCTGAAGATGGTTCCATGGTCATGTGGCCAGCATGGCTATAGGCCAAGGTGCATGGAACACTGCTACCTTTCCATCAAAGTGGTAGGATATATCTACTTGCATTTTCATGCTTTCAAATTGCTAAGTTGGAGCAAGAACGGGAGCTCACTTCATTATGTACTACTTGGATGGTTTCAAACTGCCAACCTTCTGATCAACAAGCCCAACATCTTAACTGCTAGGGCACTATGCCTCCTATATACACATTTAAAACCTGTTAAAATCACTCACAGAATCCCTTGTCTTCTCTATGTGGTTACATAATTGCTTAGCCTCACCAAAAAATCCACAGTAGAAATGACTAACTGCTAGTTAAGAATTAATTTTGTTTGTGGGTGTACATTTTAGATCAAGAACTGGGTAACAGGAGGCACACATGCATTGACAACTTGACATTCCTAGTTAAACAGGAGGAACATTGGTATAGGCAACTTCTCATGCTGCAGTACTGAAGGGTTGACAAAAGCTGCATTGCCTGAAATTCTACACAGCTGTTCAGCAGAAAGGAAAACTCATCCATTGGATTTGATCCTTCCTAATAGAGGTATGCACAACTCATGCCCCAGATTTACAAATAATCCACCCCCAAATAATACTAAGACCCCAATTCCTCCCCAAATTTGACAAATACGGTAATTTTTAATTTAGTATATAAAATTAAATACACAGAAATAATCATACTATGGTTCTGTTTAATTAACTGTATTTAATTTCAATTAACTTTCAACCAAACCAAATTCAGTTTTGCATTTCATGCACCTAATTTTTTTACCATGCCCCTTTCCCTTCCACACTGCATTACTCAAAAAATGTGCAGCTTTCTGATCAAAAGAAAGGATCCACACAAAGAAACCAAATTATTTGTACTGAAAGCAACCAAATGAACTTGAATTTAGTGGTTCATCTAAGCCTCAACCAAATGGTCTGATTAAAAATTTATGTCCTTAAATGTTCTATGGGAATTTTGTTTGCAACGGTCACATTAGGTTTGATTACCTATTATGATTATGAGTTTATATGTTCTTTCAGCTTTTCCCCCTTATCAGAATATTCTATTCAAAAACATACAATTTTTGTAGATTTAGTAGCATTTTCAGCTGAACTCTGATAGATGAAAGAGCAATGTTTTTACTCTTGTGTATCCTAATAGTTTAAAAAATTTATTGCTGAATAAATACTAATACTGTAACAATGGAATTGTTGTGAAGAATGTATTTTGAAAGTAAAGGTTGGACTTTATGGAGTTGATTACATTTGCAACATCTAGTCAGATCATTAATGGCTCAGTCTTTGGAACTCTATTTAGAAACACATTATTCTTAGGTTCACAGTAAACATAATGGAACAAAATTTGTAAGCAAATTTTAGCAAAAAAATTGTAACAATATAAGCCAGAATTGCAAGACCTTTAGCAAAAGGGAATGATCTATTTTTTAAACCAGGAAAACAATGTTCTAAGCACATTCTATCAGTATATACTTATTACCAGCTGCATCTGTGCTGCAATTGTTCTACCATACTATTCCTAAACAATTTCTGAGATAGCAAATAATTTATTGAAATTATTTCTGAATAGCCAAATGTCTGGGAGTCAGGAAACCACTATGATTTTCTTAATGCTGAACTGAAATATTTGACCCTGATATTTTTTGGCATTTATGGCGAATAAAAACAGTTTTTGTAAAATGTTAGGATTGGAAGAATTTTTTATGGGGGATATGAAGACTTGTTCTGTCATCACTTTAATGTGCTTGGTAATCATAAGGGCCAAGGTATGGAACCACAAGATTTATGTGGAGTCTTGTTTAAACTGAGCTTACTTGGTGGTTTTGGCACCAGAACATCCACTGTAAATCTTGCTATTTTGACAAATGCTCTGTGAAATGAGAAGCAGCCAACAGATCCATTTCCAAGGAAGTGGGCAAGGGTTCTTCATGACTGAGTCATCACCCAAGAATTAATCTTTGATCCTAAGACAACTATATTGGTTCAACTGGGAAAGCTAAATATACCTAAGACCAGCTATACTCGATGGGACACGGCAATGTAGAGGAAACGAGAGGGGTCAGAATCTCGAGTTATTCTGTTGAATTTAAAGAAAATCCAACTTACCTTTGTTCCTCTTCAAGTTCTTCTTTGGTCATCATTGTTTTATACTGGTTTCCTCTCAGTTTGCCAGGACTATATTTAAAAGAGAACTTTTCATCTGCTACAAGACAACGAGAAAAAGAAGAGAAAGGCTTTTTGTGTGGTGAAGTTATTAACATTCTGAAACATGTTATTTTTAAAATCACATTCTGGTCAATCTCCTTGTTCTTTTCCTCCTTCCCAGTTATGTTTATATATATGGTAGAATCTGGTGACTGAAAATAATTGCTGGATCCTGCCAACTTACTTTGTTATTTAGGTATGTTTGATTTATAAGGAGGAATTTTAACCCATTCAGTTCAGATTTGGGGATCTAGCTAGTTGAACAAGAGAAAGAACTGGAGTTGTAGAAAGGGTTCCAATAATGAAAATTATTTGTATTAAAAACAGAGTATGTCCCGAATCATTGTATAAAGCATGATTACATAAACTATAGCATGTGGTACAATGTGTGAATCCAATTTCTGTGTTAATATGGACCATTGTTAATGCTACTAGCTGGCCACAAATGGATGGAAATCATCCATTCTTCTTTTCCATCATCTGATAAGAACAGAATTTTTATGCTGTAGGTTGGGATTTGTCCCTTTCCTTCATGTAATAATAACAAATTATGCTTCCTGATCCCCCTAAACTGCAAATCTGCTCTCATTTATATGTTATAATAAACCAATACCCAGACAGAGGTTTTACCTCTTTTTCATATTCTAAATCACTACTTCACAGTAAGATTGGATTCAGTTATTATTATTTATTAGATTTATTTGCTGATCCTGTGGGTCTCGATTTAAAGCCCCAAACCAAGGAGATGTAGCTGTGTCTTTTTTAGTGGAAAGACGGTGGTGGAGAATGTTGTTCTTAAAACTTCTATTTGCAACTACAGTATTGATACTATGGTTGTCGAAGAGGTTCAGTGATGTTTTAACCATTAGAGTCTGAATAATGCAGCTAATCTGAGTACACAAATATGCCATAACATTAGCAGCACAATGACATAACTGTCAGCAATTTGCAACTCATTTGAAAGAATACAGAGCCATCAAATAGGATTTTGCTCCTAATCTGTAATAAGCTTTAGCCAGAAATGACATGTAATTTTCATTAAAGGTCCAAGCACTGTTGCCCTTGGGATCACTAGGGCGCAGATGGGAAGGAAGCACTTTGTACAGTATTTGCTTAGCACTTAGGCAAGGTTATCTTGCCATGATATCTGGAAATTGTAGCGACCCTGGGAGCTGAAAGGAAAAAGCCAATTTTTACCATCCGAATTTAATTTTATGGTAAGTTTATAAGCATCAAGGTTTACACAGCCAAAATGGCACCTTCTACACAGATGGTAATATCAGCAGACTTGGGGGTAAGCCCAATGAAATATACCATTAAAAATATTTAAAACATTGAACATTGGGCATGTTCAAGTGCCACAAAAAATTAATTCTTGGAAGGGAATTGGGTGAGAGAAGACATGGAAGGGGGCATGGCTGATCAAGTGTGAAGAAGAACAAACTCCGTTCCTATGTTTTGTTGTACTGTGGATCCCGTATGCATATATACAAAATGTACAGAGTGGACATTATGGTTATCCTATTAAGCATAGCCTCTTGAGAAGTTTATAATCTCTGGAGAAAAGCTCTAATGCTGGGAGAGGTAGAAGAAAAGAAAGGAAAAAGATGATTCAATTATAGCAGATGGATGTAGTGTTGAATGGGATAGACATTTTTTTGGAGAAGACCTGTCTATGTGGTAGCTAAGAGTTGACAGCAATTTGATGGCACTTAATCAGTTCTGGCCACCACAATATAAAAAAGATGTTGAGATTCTGGAAAGAGGGCAGAGAAGAACAATAACAATGATTAGCGGGCTGGAGGCTAAAACATACAAAGAACAGTTACAGGATTTGAGTATGTCAAGTCTAATGAAAAGAAGGACTAGGGGAGACATGATAGCAGTGTTCCAGTATTTGTGGAGCTCCTACAAATGAGGGGGGTCAAACTCCAAAGCACCAAAAAGACGAGAAACAATGGATGGAAACTACCCAAGAAGAGAAGCAACTATGGAGAAATTTCCTAATGGTGAGAGCAATCAACCAATGGAACAACTTGCCTTCAGAGGTTGTGGATGTTCCATCACTGGAGGCTTTAAAAAAGAAACTGGACAATAATTTGCTTGAAATGGTATAGGGTCTTCTGCTTAAGCAGAGGGTTAGACTAGAAGACCTCCAAGGTCCCTTCCAACTCTATTATTCTATGTTCTATGTTCTAATTAATAAACAAGTCCAGTCATCTGCAAGGCTGTACCATTTCAACCCAGATTCTCAGAATATACTTAGGGATTTACTTTTTATTACTGCTCATTTACAAAGTTTCTGATTCTCCTAAGCAAGATTTTGTACAGTTTGATTCATTTTAGGCATCAAGTGAAAGTCCCTTAATATGCTTCTTTATAGTAGAGTGTTAGGCTTTAAATAATACAATGTGAGTAATTCCCATTGATTCACATAGGCCTCAGTACTGAACTGACTTGGATTTTTATCATCTGTAAATGGCTTCCACAATCATTATTTTGATATCACTGTTCTACATTGTTTGAATTTCTAAATGGTAGCTTTGTTTAAGAATGTTGCAGAAATAGCAACAATAAGTTTGTGGTGTCTTAAAAATAGGTGTGTGTAAAACATTCTGAGTTTGAGCTACTTCACTGTACAAAACAGGCTGTTCCAACTTCACTGGAAGAGTTCCAATCTTAAAATAACTTTTAAAATAATGGTTAGTCAAAACACATCTAGTGAGACAGCAACAATTTGATTCAAGCTTAGAACAGAGCTGAAACATAATGTACACCTGTGCTTAAAAACAAACTTTATTAGAGCATTATAGCCCATTCAAATGGGAGAGTACGTACAAATATTATGTGAACAAAGTGATTGTTAATTTGAGTTTAGGACATAGCACAGGACAACCAGCAATTTTTTTGTGGCCTTTAGAACTGAAGGACTGCTGTGAAAGAAGATGGTTGAGGTGATTTAGTCATAGAGAAAATGAACAAGGGCGAATATATGTGTCCCAGGATAATGTTCAACCCAACTGACCCAGATTGGATCCTGCAAAATGAATGAGGACTGAACTGTAAAACAAAGATATGAAACAAAAGGTCTGAAGAGGTTTGAGAAAATCATGTTTGATGGAATTCAAAGACGATTCGTAAAAAGAGAAAAAGAAGCTTTGGAGTCCCATTAACTGCGCATGAAATGAAAGTTCTAGACTTCTGTAAGCCTTAAAAATGAAAATTATATTCTGAGATCTAAATTATATCTCCTGGAAGAATGAACTCTGAAGATGGCATACTTATCTGAATAACATGTTATCTGAATAAGCCAATATTGAGTTCTTACAATGTGCTAAGCCAGAATATACAAAATATGATGACTGGTTTTATACAATGTGATAAAAGCAAAAGAGAACAAAGGACATAATGGTTTGTTATGAGTTGTGAAATAGGCATATCATAACTAGGTTGCAAAAATCTAGATGACCACTCAGTGGCTGCAGATACAGTTGTTGTTAGTCATTAAATCATGTCCGACCCATCGTGACCCCATGAACAACATTCCTCCAGGCCCTCCTGTCCTGCACCATCTATTTCTTTGATATCATAGTATGGTTATCTAAACCTTTGCAGCCCATACATAGTACAATTACTAGGAATGGAGGCATTTTGATTTTAAATTCTAGGAGCTGCAGTCTAATACATCTTGAGAGAACCAGTTGAGGAAGGCTGATGCAAACGATATGGATACTAAAATGTCAGATAGAATTCAACTATATCTGACTTGGGCCAGGGAAGAATCATGTCTCTAGGACTTAGATGAATGCGGGCAATAGCTGTATCAAGTGCTGATTGTTTTCCATCTGTCACCCCAGCAACTAATTTTAACACCAAATTAAAAAGCAGTACACTTGTAGTTAAATCAGTCAACATGGAAACAACTTAAATTGCTCCAGACCCTTTTAAATATATTGAATAGGTTATAGGCCTCTTGCATTGCCTGTTTCTAATTTAACTCCATGATTCTCTTTCTCTTTTAATACAATGCAAAAGCTTCCCTCTATTAACATCACAACCCCGCTTCTACCATTTTGTGCAAAGCTGAAATTATCCTTCAAGGGCATACAGTTTGCTAACTTTAGTTGATGTGCTCTTTGGAGCTGGCGAAGGAAAGGGAAATATCCTCATGCATTCAGTCTTGCCTTCATCTAAATTTCAGTACCCCTTTTCAAATTCTGGACTTGTTAGATGTGTAATGGGAGTGAAATGACCTACTTTAAACAAAGCATCTGGAAAGAGACATTTTTAAAGACATAGCTACTCTCCATTCATTAAAAGCCTGCAAGAAGACGCATCATTTCTTTCAAAGATCATTTCCTTGCAGCCATATTTTCAACAGAGAGCTTTAATTGAAAGACTTCTTACACATTGTACCTTATGATACTATGCCTATTTACTCAGAAGTAAGCCCAATTAAATCTGCAGCACTGACACAGACTGTTCTATATCCTAAATACAATTAGGCATGTAGCTATAGCTGCCATTTTCTTAAAAAAACACAAACTTTTGTGGATTTTCTTTTGTTGAAGCTTGATTCCAGCTCATGTTCAGAATCAACCCAAATAAAAATATCCCCATTTTAAAAATTAACAAAAATTAAAACAAAGGAATCAGGTCACATACTTTAAAGATAAAAATAATAGGGACAAATTCATTTAAAACAGTTGCTTACAATTGTGGCCCCTACAGAAGTAGACATAATAAAATAGATTAAGGAAGTGCATCATTTGCTATCTCATCTTTTAAAATCCATGTGACAGCTAAGACCTCACTTTCCTTGTCTACCAGTCTTCCTGTGAATGCATCTGAATTATGTAATTCTCACTTGAGGAATACATCAGCTGATACAGCTATAAAGGTAGTGTCCAAGGATGTCCAGAAAACAAAGCCCCTGAACAGTTCCCTCTGCTAGCTCACACCATCAGTATCACCCCATTTATCCCTTGGTGTGCAAACATTATCTGATGCTGAGCTCTGATAATCAAAATTAGATGTTCTTTCTTTTTTCATTTAGCAATTCATTGCACCTCAAATAATCTGTTCCAAATGTAGTCATTGGAATCACATCTTCTAAACTCTATGGAGAAGTGATAACAGAAGAAAATATTTGCAGTTTAGGGTTGAACTTGGGAATCTTTGGGGTTCTCTGAGCTTGATTGTTTGCTTTGCAGACATTTCCTTACCCAGCTCAGTAACTTCATCAATGGGAGTGGATGTGGAGTTTGTTCCCTGTTTATGTACAGTAGCTTTCTTTGCCAGTGTAGGTGGGGGTGTGGTTTTCTCCTTGATAATTCCTTGATTAGAATATTGTTTGACTGTTTGTCTGGTGTTAATCCCTGTTTACAGTATCTGGTGTTGGCTGCTAAATAGAAAGTGTTTGTTTTCTTCTTAGCTTTTTTCACGGATTCTTTTGAATGGTGTGTGAATGTGGTTTATCTCTACATTTCTATTGTTAGCTGATTTGTTTGTATGGGAAGCTTCCAGGAATTCCCTAACAGTACTGTATTTAGCTTGGTCTAAGATGTCAGTTTCCCAACTGAAAGCATGGTTGAGTTTGTCCAGTGTTGTGAGATTAAGGAGTTTTTTGTCCTGTCTTCTGAATTTTAGTTGATGTCCATGGATGCCTTCTGCTAGTCTCCTGCTTATCTGTTCTACTTAGAGGCTATTACAGTCTTACCTGTATGTTATAGATCACTCTCTTTTTTCCTTCTTGGACTACTGGATCTTCTGGTTTACTTAAGATGTTTTAGAGGACTTTGAGTTGGTTTGTGTGCTGTGGGGATGCCATGTGTTTGTAACAGTCTGCTGGTTGTTTCTGATATGTTTTTGTTTTATGTCGGTGTTAACTTTTTCATAGCTTGCGTTGATTGCACTGTAGTGGGCTGAGTGGTCAGGCATTTTTGAAAGTTGCATGAGTATCAATTTTGTTTGAAGATGTTGTATAGGTGGTCTGTTACCTTTTTGTGGAGTTCCCTGTAAACAGGGATTAACATCAAACAATCAAGTAGAAACAATACCCTGATCAACAAACTGCCAAAGAGAAAATTGTATCCCAGCAACACTGGCAGGGCAAGCTACTGCATATAAACAGGGATCAAAGCACACTCACTTGCATTGATGTTGTTACTTAGTCAGGTAATGAAACATCTGCAAGCAAATAATCAGGCTCAGAGAATACCAGGGATGCCACAGAAGTTGAAATTTTGGGAAATTGAAATTCTCACATCTGCAGGACAGGGATCTCTAGACCAATCAGCCTCCCCAGTTCTGGAATCTACCAGGAATCTGCTGAACCAGTGAGTTCTGACTCCTTTTTTTCTAAATTAAAGATTGAGAAGGTGTAATTCAGTAAGTGGGTTTTTCTTGGGAAAAGAATGTGGCTCAGTAGTAGAGCAAATATTTTGCATGCATGGCTGAATATCCTGTTATATTTGCCAAGTTATTAGAAAGGCTGAATGTCATACCAGACAATAGAAATGCCTTTGCTGAAAATCCTGGAATTAGCCAATGGAAACAATTCTGGGCCACATGATAAACAACTGATTTCTTTGGCTTCTTATATCTTATTTAGAAAAAATGATCTTGCTCTTTTCCTTTTCCTTTTCCTTGCTACATATGAACACTTTCCTGGCTTGGAAATAAGAAATTACTTTGCTCCTGTGTATCAGAATAAGAATTAAGATATATGAAGATGGTCAGTGAGCAATATGGCATTTTTTTCTTCTCTAGAAGATGGTCTTGCTATGTGAACTGCAGAATAGACTGTGTTCCTCCTCCTCCTCTATAAAACAGAATAGACATGATGGGATGTGGATGAGACTGTTTAGAAGTGTTAGAACTGTAATCTGCCTGAGCCAATATGTTTATAGCCTTAAAATACTGCAGGAAAGTGGGACAAGGAAGCATAGTTCCTATCGGTATTCTTCCATCCCTTTCTGGGGGGAAAACCCCCCACATTTACAATATAATAATTTATAATATAATAATTTATCAATCTTTTCAGCTAGGACTTAGAACTCTGTTTCAAATGATTGGCTTGCACTGAGGATTTTTTGTTCATGGCATAAAGCTTATTAACAGAATGTATAGTTCTGCAAAGAGTTAAGTCCTCAGGGTAAGTTTATCTATACTGTATTGCTAACCACAATACTTTTAATGAAGTCACCAGGATTGTTTGTATTGTTTGGATGTGTCCTGTTGGAGTCAGCAAACATATGGTTTGGGTCAGAAAGCCCTTGT
>JANHZT010004350.1:54973-77657 GCA_032468215.1 Stegonotus admiraltiensis | reverse complement strand
GGACTTCAACTCCCAGAATTCCTAAGACAGCCAAGCTGTCTTAGGAATTCTAGAAGTTGAAGTCCACAGGGTGTGAAAGAGCCAAGTTTGCCTACCACTGTCCTAAGCAGCAGGGAGCTGTCCCACCTTGTCTAATTGCAGAGTCAGAACCTTCCTCTTTCTGTTTTGATGGATATATAGCTGCATAAAATCAACCAACAGTTCCAATGATTGAGGGAAGTTGTCACACTTCTTAAACTTGCCATACTATATATATATACAGAACATGTCTAGGTACAAATACCATCAACTTATATCACTTCTTGCAGGCCTTGGGCTCAAAAAAGCAAGTCCATTCAGCTCATATTCGTACCCTTTCTACTTGCCTCCATATTCACATCCTACCTTAAACTATATTTGATATCTCGTTGAGATAAGTAAAATTTCATCCTTGCTCTTTTTTTAATGATCCTGATACAAGATGGTGTTTTTGTGTTGCTGCTAATAGCATCTCCCTTTTCCCACGAGAAAAGAACAATATTGAGCAGGATTGTGCAGGTTAGATATGGAGCCTCATCCAAATCTAACCATTCCAGTAATTTTGCTCTAGGGTTCCTGAAATTCAGCAGGGAAATGCCTACCAATTTTCTGCGCTCTGCTACAAGCTGACAAACTGGGCAGCTGAGATATGCTTCCCAGGGGCCACTGTCTGCCCAAATAGGGTTTATACAACCAGAATCATTAGTTTGAGATGGGCAGCTATTCAAATCAAATCATAAAACCTGAGTTTGGATTTTGAAGCATATCTTGGTAAATATCCTTTACTCTAATGCTCCAGCTATTTCCTTTCTCTGAAAAAAGACAATCTGTCCAATTCCTTCATAAAGGAAGTAATGAAAGAGAAGGCTTTGTGCACTAGTATATTTTAGGATTTACATAATTTATGTTGATTTATAAACATATAACACTATGTGGCCTCATTTATTATGCTCGATTTTTACAGCAATATCTAAGGTCACAAGATGGCAAGCAAAGTTTTCACATTCAAGGCAGAGCTGAATGGCTAAGTAGTTGAGCTGGGCCTCGTAGGATATTGCATATTCTGTTCTTGCTCTGGAGCTAATTCCTGTTTTGTTTTTAAGGAAAATGGCAACCTTGGGTTAATAACTACCAAATGTGAAAAACAGCACGAATGTATCCTGTCTGAAATTATTTTCAGCTTACAGAAACACAATGTTCTTATGTTTAATAGGTTGGAATGAGTAGAAAGCATTTTATGTCTAGCAGGGCTACTTTCTGTAGGTGTAAAAGAGCTTAGAATGAGCATGGATTTCTCCAGGGCATAATGAGGAAGGAACGGCCCATGACATTCTGCTGCTTGAGGCAAAACACAAAATTGACCCTTCCATGTTCTATGTATAACAGTTAAACAAAACTTATTTCATCTCTGGCAATGGGTTCAGTGCCTTCTTCAGTGGCTGTTTTAGTCAGGTATGACATCCACTTTCCCACCTTATCAGAGTTTGTCAGGGTTCAGGTTTATGGTGTCTGCTGTCTGAGGCAGTCAACTGAGCTGAGAGTGTGGAGAAAATAACGAGTGAAGAAATACATGGTATGAAATACAGATGGGCTTCTGAGGATTTCTTACTGGGAAGTCAATGGCCAATCTGTTCCCTTTCATGAAGTTCAGCTAAAGTAGGACATTTCATAGACACAGGATGCCTCATGAAAGGGAAAACAGGAGCCCTTAAGATACAAAGCTGCATTTTTGCTTGCGCTCAAGCTTCTGCATCAGAATTGCAGTAGCTTTCAGTAGAATAGCAGGCCCTTCTCAAAATTGCTTCTTCCTGGGAGCTTTATAAGCTTGAAGAACACATAAGAAGCATGGGGGAGAAATATGATACAGCTCATAGGATAAGAGAAGTATTGCCAATGATTCTGAATAGGAAAAAAAAATAATATTGATAAAGCATTGCAGATACTTTCCGCCAAGGTAATCTGGTGCATTTCGGGATGGGTAAGAGAAGTAATCCTCCTGATAGATAAAATTATGAATAATTTTCTATCTCAAGAAGGAATTCAGACTCTAAATAGATCTTTCCTAACCTGATGCTTGCTTCAGCTAGACTGCACTTTGGTTCCCTTTATCCCCAGTCACCACTGCCACCATCATAAAGAAACGTAGGTAGGAAATACTGTTTTAAATTATGCTACTTATAAGGGGAAAAAACCCATGTCCATATATGATGGGGACACCTTTATTAGAACCAATTGAAAGGTTGCAATTGGCATCCCATCGCTGTCCAGAATTTTTCATCAGACATTATGCTAAACACATTAAAAACCAACATAAAATGCTAAAGATGGTGGGGCAATGGCTAAAAGCAGGGACTCTGTTTTGTTAAAACTACAATATGCTTCTGACAGCCGAAAGATTACACATGAGTTATGATACACACACTCTCCATCAAAGGCACCTTGTCAGAAGAGGATATGAATTCCCCTGCCAGTTGGCCACTTGGCAAAGGTGAACTCTATTTTCTTTCTGATTCAAGGTAAATAAACCATTGGGTGGGAGGAAGGGAGGGAAGGCAGGAAGGAGGAAGGAAGGAAAGATCATACATACAGTATTCACTAGCAGATAAGCCAGGAATTTTAATTGCTAAAATGCAACCTATCCCCAGATGGGCTTATCTAAAAGCATATATGGCAATACTTTTAAAAAATATCTCTCTCTATATTCATGTATAAGCCTATCCAGATAAGCTGACCCTTGCATTTTTAACAAAAAGCCCTGAAAAATACAGGTCAGCTTATCTGTGCATAGTATACTTTTCATGGAATTTAGGATAAAATTCAAGGATTAGTTTATCCATGGATAGGCTTCTCTTTGAGCATATATGGTTCATTCAAGGAATTGTGTCTGTGCATATTAAATGAATGGGCCACCATAGTTCAAACACCATAAATAGAGCTCAAACACAATCTTTTTCAATAGACCCGACCGATTTACCAGTGAGTCATCTACTGTGAGTCACTTGATGAGTTTTAGGCAACAAAGAATGTGAAGTTGCACACTGGTGTATAAAGTCAGCCAAAATGAATCATACACATGATAAACTTGCAAGTATGTTGGAATTTGTCCTGAATACCAGAGCTAGTATTCGGTATCCTGCATTCACTTATTTTTATTCTCACAGGTCACATAAATCATCCTGATTTACTCAAATCCCTGCCTTAAAATTATGAACTGACTCATTTGAAATATTTTACCTGTACTGATAACAAAAGTTCATTTGTACCTAGCAACAGGCCTTTAAATGGGTTCTGTGATCACACATGTCATGAAGTCAGACTTACTTTATATGGTGACATCTTGATACACTTGTTTTGATGCCACCATGCCTTGTTACAGGTTCCAAAGCTAGTAGTAAGTTATTCATGAAGACCATTATTTTCTGTTGCTGAACATGGCAGCATCTAGGCATGGCCCGTTCTTCTTGCGCGTCTATTATCTACATTGCAAAGTACTGCATTTACATCATTATCAAGTACAATACAGGTAGTCCTTGACTTACAACAGCTCATTTAGTGACCAAAGTTACAATGGCACTGAAAAAAGCGATTTATGACTGTTTTTCAAGGTTGCAGCATCCCCATGGTCACATGAACAAAATTCAGATGATTGGTAACTGGTTTATATTTATGACAGTTGCTGCGTCTCGGGATCATGTGATCACCTTTTGCGATCTTCTGACAAGCAAAAGCCAATGGGGAAGCCAGATTCACTTCACAATCATGTTACTAACTTAACAACTGCAATGGTTCACTTTACAATGGGGCAAGAAAAGTCGTAAAATGGGGCAAAATTCACTTAAATGTTTCACTTAGTAGCCTAAATTTTGGGCTCAATTGTAATCGTAAGTCAAGGACTACCTGTAAAATTATAAAAATATGCATGGATACCCTCAGCTCCCTATATGTGAAGAAGGATGACATTAAGGTGCTAAATGTATAACATATGAGCAAACAGTTTATCCATAAATTCTGGAGAATTAGCAACTATATTTTAGCTAAGTAGTTAATATTTGTACTGGATTCACACACATTCTGATAAATGATACCTCCAGTCTGTTAAAAGAAAAACAGACTATCATTGTTTTGTCTATGTCTCCCGCTATAACAATCCAATTAAGATCCAATCTGCCTATTTAGAAGAGCACTAATATTGCTGCAGAAGGGACATTGACCTTATGGCACTCAGGTATCTAAAGATCTAATAAATTAATGTAGAATATTCCTGATTAGGTAAAGTTCTTTTAATACAAATCGTGCCAGCCTAGATTACAAATTGGCCAGGAGACATGCAATGTCATTATACTTGGAACATGTACTGTAAATCCTTCTCCAACCCTTTCTTGGCTTTCAGAGGTAGAAGAAGTTGTTCGTATTTCTCCCCAAATAAGATGTAGATAACAGAAATTTACATTCCCCCTCTGGGAGCAACTATTCTGTCCCACCCCCACCCCCACATTGCAGTATCTGACTCGCTTGTTTGCCATGCTCCCTAACTTGCCCTCCCAATATCTTTTTTCCTCTCAGTTTTTGGTTACCTTTGTTGCTACTTATTTATTCCAAACAAATACGTATATTTTCAAAGTTGTAGAAGCAATTTTGCAATATTTTAATCTTTGGCATGAAGCAGACAGTTTGGGCAAGGATTTTATGTCTTTTTTCCATTTCCTCTCCTTTGACAATGTGGTAAATGCTCAGCTATTATTTTATTTTAGAGGAGCCTAATTTTCAGTGTGTAAAGTTCCTGCACTTTTTTGCATGTTTGTTAAACACTGGAACAAATTGAACAAACTGTGATATACCACCTTCTATTTTTGTATGTTTATAATGCTAAGTATAATCCTTTATGAAACAAAAGCTGCACATCTTTCTGAACATAAACTTTCAGATTGTGCAGAAAATGTCTAGGTTCAGAGAGATTCAATTCTGACCCATCTCTTCTTCCATCTCTCCTTTCTCAAGAATCAATGACTGCTTAATTTCTTTTTCATTCCTTTCTGTTAACTATTATTTGACTTGATATGGCAAGAAATACCTCTTTTGTGGAACCAAAAATAGGGAAGTCCACATGAGCAAACATGAGATCTTCCCTTTTAAATACAGTTAACTTGGAGTATGTCTGTCCAGATTCCTAGCATGCTCCTTATATGTATTTACTAAAAAATCATCCCCACTGGTTTCAATTGCAATTTCTCCTCAGATGAATGAGAACAGGACTGCAGTGTAATATTTTTCCAGAGGTTATTGGCCTTACTATGGTAACAATAACATTACCAAACATTTGTATTGAAAAGGCTTCAAGAAAATGACCGCATGAAGTCGATGACCCAGTGAAGAATGCAAAATTGATATATAGTTAGTCAAGACAACGTAACTCCACAATGAAACTATGCCTGAAAGAAAGAATGAAGATCATCATTCAGTAGTTCTGCATGCATAAGATCCTAAATTTAACCCTTTGCATGTTAAGAAAAAGCTGCCAGAGATTGGAAAGCAGCTACCAACATTGATTAGATTTGTCTCCTCCTCCAAGATGACAAATTCCTGAGATCATGCAAATAGATTTTGAGGAAATTGGATTGAGATGGGCTGCATTAGAAGGACTGGTACAAAGCAGTAAGTTTCAAGTTTAAGAAAATTCTTCTGAGGATTAAACATTCAATTTGTGGTCAAAGATTATGACATAAAATCACTATCTGTTCCAAGACTTTAACATTTCAACTATTTTTTTTAAAAAAACAAGCTTACTTTAGCTCTAGCTAGAAACATTCAGGATGTCAAGTTTCCAAAGGCTAAAGGGCAGCTCCACTCTACAGTATTTTGACCAGTGCCACCAACCCTGAGCTCCCTTTAGAGAGAGCTAAACAAACAGCTTGCTCAAGAAGATGCTTGGCACGCGCCAGCTCACACCGAGCCCCGCCAGCCCAAACCTTTCAAGCACTTAAGTCAATACAGAAAAATGTCTCTCCCTCTGGATGCTGGTCAGGCACAGCCTCCCTCCAAAGGCAGCCAAGAAAAGCCAGGCAGACGAAGGAATTTAAATAGGGCAATTATTCCTACTACTGTGGGGGGACGGCAGAGAAGGAATATATCCATTTTTCTCCCCCCTCCTGTTTTTGAATATCCAGTGGAGTGGGACAGAGTCAGAAGGAGAAACTAACATTTAAAACTATCTTCTACTATTTCAATCTGAGTTGTTAAAAATATATTTAGCAATCAAATTCTAGTGGCAGTAGCAAAGGGAAACACACCCCAGCCTCCTACAAACCAGCAGGTTTTTAAGCCAGCGCATTCCATTTTTTTTAGCTCTTTGATCAACAGCCTTGAAAAATTCCAAAGAATGTAGGCTGAAAACTTCAGAAAGGAGGAGGTCTGGTTTAGCTATATGTTGCATTCTTTTGGAGTGCAATTTCTAAAATTGTAACACATCCTTCATAGCCCAGATTTTTTTTCTCTGTTCTTTCTAATACGTTTGATTATTCTTTAAAACACATTTTGAGTAGTTTGGCTGAAAAGGGACAATGCCAACCATTTAAACCAATGACCTAAATAGGAATGGATTAGCCTAAATCAAAATGTTCTGATCCCGATTCCAGCCAAGTTCATTGCTCATTCATCCCCCACGGGGCCTTCATTCTGATACACACTGTTCCTCTGATTCTTCGTATCATAAGGCAGCATTGATTTTCTCCCTGAAGTGATAAGGATGCTGCACTTCCAGATCCCGATTTTCTTTGAGCTGTTCTGAGTCACATGCCCTCACGGATTAACTGTTGAGGCCAGCCTGTGAATTGTTGAGTTTATCCAAATATAGTTGGTAGGGACGGATAATATTTGCTCCCCCCACCCTTTCCCCCAAAGCAGTGTGCGTCAGTACAGACAGTGATTTCACAGCCAAAAAGTCTTTAATGAACTCCTGAACATTAGATACAAGGCTGTATAAAGATTTGGAATGTCTTTATATCAGCCATTCCACATCGATCAGCTTCCAGATTTATTGGAATACCACAGAACTGGAGTCTCTAAATAGCAGTCTTTTTCATTCCCACTAAGATCACTTGGGATCTTTGGTGTTAGACTAAAGTGAATCAGGCGTATTCTGGAAGAGCCTGGATCAATTGACTCAGAGAAAATGGGCCCCTAAGCCAGGTCCACAAGATCCATTTGTGTCTAGCAAAGGGAGGGGCAGCTTATCTCATAGGACTGCTCACCAGACCTAGATCTATGCTGGTGCAGTCCCCTATTGCTGCATAAAGTACCATTGATTGCATTAAAACAAATGAATTTATTTGTATTAAGAATAAAAGGAATAACTGAAAGATTTGGGGATTTCCTTTTCCTCCTGGCCTGTTCCAGTGCCCAGCTTTAATAAATAGGGCCGATAACCACCAGCAAGGCTCTCAGCCTGCAACAGGCTCCAAGTCCCAGACTCAACTCTCCTTATATGGGCAGCTTTTGAACACTGGTTTCATGTTTTGGCTGACAACAGACAACTGCATTGATGCTTATTCTTTGGGGAACAACTGGAGGAAGAAGAGAGTACAATAGAACCTTGGGGTCTCACATAACTATTGGTTGGGGGCATTTCACTCCTAGGATTAGTTTTAGGCTTGGTAATTAGCCTTCTCCAGTCTGGTCTCTTCCAAACAATTTTAAGTATAACTCATCATTGATAGCTAGTCGACCTTCTGGCTGGAGAAGGTGGGAGCCACCTGAGTCATTTGGAGGCAACCAAACCAAAGAAAGCTGCCCTAGAGTGACTGGTCGCTGTGCCCTCAATGGGGGAGTCATCTGGTAGAATCCTGTTCCCACAGGCCAGCTTTAAGGACGTGACTTTTTGCTGCATGGACAAGTCCCTGCAGTTTTCTTGGCTAGATTTCAGAAGTGGTTCACCATTGCCTTTCTCCTGGGCAGAGAGGGAATGACTGACCCAGCTGGCTTTGTGAAAATGATTATAGGTGAAAAGAGCAATGAGAGCGCTGATGTGATGTGAGAAAAATACTATTTCAGGCAGGCATGGACAGAAATGAGCTTTACTTTATAAAACACAACTTTTGTCAATGAAATCTCAGTCATAATGGTAAGGAACATCTTTTGGGAGGAATTAGGAAAAGAGATATGAGCATACAGCCACGGTTTACTTAATGAACCCAAGTTCCTTAATCTACCCAACACTGTGAACCTTAAATTAATCATGGGATTGGATGCCAAATGTGCTAGGCTATAATTTAATGAGTTAGTTTACAGGTGTTGTGTAGAATTCAGACTGAAAGATCACAAAACAGTCATTTCCACTTCAGTCTTGCTTGTGAAGACAAACTCAGTAGGTTAAGAGACAAGGTAAATACTTTTAGTCTGCATCAATAATAACAAGACATATAACAACCTACCAACATTTTCATTAAGAGGTGGTAAAGATTGGCCAGGATCAAAATACCATAGAAAGAGGAGGAGGAGGAGGAAAGAAGAAAAAGAACAGCCATTTTTTTAAAAGGAACATATGTTACTTCTGCTTTCTCTGAGGCATTTCTGCAGTCCTTGTAGGAGAGAGGCTCCATCCAAGCATTTTTAGCTTAGGGGTTGCTGGTTAATGTTGTGTGTGTTACAGGCTCTGCTGTGAGTTTCCACCTGGGGAGGCTGGTCCATGCTCTGCACCTTGCTGGTAGCTTCAAGCAGTGCTAAGAAGCCCAGCTGGCTAATGGACAGCTTGACCAGCAGACTTGCTTCAGGGCAACATTTGCATGTTACCAATGTTTCTCCTGGGAAATTATGCAAAGATAAACAGATCCCCGAGGCAGAAGCACAAGGCTGGAGTATAAAAAATAATCATTCAGGTTATTTTTGAGATGGAGCAATTAAGGAAGAGGAATTTCATTTTCTTGCACAATGATGTCTGGACCCAAGCAGCATGTTTTTAATATAACTGGCTAGACACTCATTCTATGGTTTGCTTCGAAAAGCAAAATTAAGTCCTAATCCAAGCTGAAAGCCATTGCTTATGGATCGCGATGTCTGGGCTATGATATTAAACTGGTTTGGGTCTAGTTATTAGTTGGATAGGAAACTTGTAAGGATTTCCAGGATTGTAGGCTAGATGGGATAGTTAATAAACACCTTACAGTGGTGTTTTTCAACCTTGGCATCTTTAAACTGTGTGGACTTCAACTCCCAGAATTCCCCAGGCAACATTCCCTGGCTGAGGAATTTTGGGAATTGAAGTCCACACAGTTTAAAGTTGTCAAGGATGTAAACCATTGCCCTGGAGTAAGGCAATGACAAATCACTTCCAAGTTTTGCCAAGAGAGCTCCATAAACTTCTCCACTAACAAAGCAGATGCTGAATTCAACTGGAAATAATTTTAACTTTGTCAGGCTTATTCAAGCATGGCCTTAACATCTTTTCAGTTCTTTCCAACTCTATAATGCTATGATTCCGGATCTCAAGCCATCAACCTCTTAATTCTGGAACAGGCTAATCAGCAGAAGTCTCACAAACACATTTGGCTAATATAGTTTCTTTACTGCAACAAGAATGAAGTCATAGACATACAAAAGATCTGTCTAATGCAGAAAACAGAAATCAAAGTTTAAATATATCTTTGCTCCAGAATTTAAATTCTAAGTCTTTTTCTTCCAACTTTAGGAGTTTGGATATTTATTTATGGGCATGTGGTCTTTCTTTTCATGGCATTAAGACTAGGAGCTCCTGCTGAGTTCTGACATAACAATCCTGTCTGGCTTGTGAATCACTGGTTCCCTTCTCATCAGCCTCATTTCTGGTAGATTAAAACAGGGAACCCCAACCTCCAGTCTGTGGAGCGGTACCAGTCTGTGGCCTGTTAGCAACTGGGCCATGCAAGCAAGCAAAGCTTCATCAGCACATGCACATGCTCAGAATCTAGATAGTTTGTGAAATGCCCTCCCCTGGGAGGAATTCCCCACCCCCCATAGAATCGGTCCCTGGTGCCCAAAAGGTTGGGGACCGCTGGATTAAAAGATGCTGAAGAGGCAAGGAATAGAAGTAGATGAATCAGAAACAAAATGAAAATAGCAAAATGGATGCAAGATTCACTGCTAATAAGACTATTCTTGACATTGCAGTCCAAATGGACTTTGGATCTCTGCAGATCTTTTGCATTAAGTAAGATCCCCTCACTTTTATTGCTGATTATGGTTGGCATGCATTTTACAGCAAACAAAGCCAGTGATCTCAACTGAATCAAAGTATTCTGGGACATGTTTCAATTCTCTAATTAATTAGATTCCTCACACATCTAATAAAATCACAATCAGATCTTTAAGCCCTGCTAATAAAGATAATTTGGTACAGGTGTAATAATATGGAATTCACATTATCTACAATACAATGCTTCTGGAAACACCATTATTTCCACATAGTTGAACAATCATAATGACGATTACTTTTATACAATTTTGCATTTTGTGAGTTCAGGTGACAGAGCCCAACACTCAGGCTATCCCATGCAATGGCACCATTTCTATATAAGTATATAATTATGCATAATTATCCTTCAGAAAGTACAGAGATCATCAGTCTTCCCCAAATGGAGGGGGCTCATGTCACAACTGTTTCATGGAGGTGAACTCTTTGTCACCTTCTGGATCTTTTTATCACTGGTTTCTGATAATTTGTGGCTAAAAGCAAAATCGGCTATGTAGTTCCTTCATGGAGCTTAAAGTCTAACAGATCTAATTAAGTTTACCTATCTCAAGAAGTTAGCCCCATCTATGTTGTAGCAGACTAAGACATTAATTGTGGCATAAGAGCTTAGAGCAGTGGTTCTCAACCTGTGGGTCGGGACCCCTTTGGGGGTCGAACGCCCCTTTCACAGGGGTCGCCTAGGACCATCGGAAAACACATATTTTCAATGGTTTTAGGAATAATTTTATGATTGGGGGTCACCACAACATGAGGAACTGTATTAAAGGGTCATGGCATTAGGAAGGTTGAGAACCACTGGCTTAGAGGGTGGGTGTCAAACTCGCTGTGTCACGCTGCCGTCACGTAATGCTTCATGATGTTTTTCCCATTCGTGGAGCTGGGGTGGGGGTGGCCTGTGTGTGATGCATCCAGCCCGCAAGACACTAATTTGAAACCCCTGACTTAGATGGTAAAAAATGTGCTTAAGATGGTGTATACATCCTATGCCAAGCTTTCACCAGTGGCAGTATAGCAATTTTTGAAGGTTGCATAGGATGGAACTTCTGGAAATTGCTCTTCCGAAACATCTTGAGGGCAATAGTTAGGAAAAGCTGCTTTAAGCCTACACTTAATTGTCTCATGCTTGATACTTGACAGAGACCTATATCTATATTGCCACTTTAATGACATATAGAGCAACTATAACAACAGAAGGGGTGGTATTTAAACATTTACCTTCAAATCTCTTAAAGTCTTCAAAATGGCCACCCTGGTTCCATCCAGAGGGATCTTTGTATTTATAATTATCCTAGACCTTAATCTTGACTTCACTCTCTAAGCATGGCCCCACTACCCCCAGTTAAATTGGCATCATTCATTTACAAGAGAAAAACTATTAGGAGGCTATACTTCTTCTCTCTCCCATCCAAAACAAATAAAAAATCCACCCCAGTAAAGATTGAGCATGCTGTTCTCAGAACAGAAAATTAAAAAATCTGAGAAAAGAAATGGCATATTCTGAAAAGGGCAAGGCTGGCATATTGAACAGAAGAATGTACTGTAACACCTATCAAGATTTGAGCTACCAAAGAAATGTGTTTTCAGTGCAAATCCAGAAACATGTACATTAAGGGGAAGGGGGCAAAGAATGAGAATTTATCTGAACTTGTAGAAAGGAGCCTATTTAAATGATCAATACCACATCTGAGACCAATCTCAGGGATTACACTTTTAGAATGCTTGAGTTCCTCAAACATTTATCTAAGTCTCAAGTGCCTAGAACTGTTAATATTGAAGCCATAAATACATTAGCTGCTCTTAAAATGAAATCCCATCCTTTTTTTAGAAATACAAAGAGAACTGAACTGTTCAAGTCACCGAAGATGGAAACATCATGGGAAGATACCTGTGTTATTATGTGGTGGGGAAAAAAAAAATCTGTCACTAACTTTTCTGACCAGCAAACTTAAATTTAAACTCTTCATTTAATGCTGCTTTATGCTTCTAATGAATTCTACCAAATTCCTGTGCCACCCAACCACATTTAGGGTAGAAATGGCAAACATCTGTTGTTTTCTGGAACTGGCCAAGTATAGCTAACTTCCATTCTTAAAATCATGGTAAATTTAGCCTTCCAGCAAGCCACTCTCTCTCCCTTTAAGGATTGGTAGTTTCTTTTTAAGTGGTTACAATTCAGAGCTGCAAGTAGCAGGTATGGATAGCTGTTTTTCTGAATGCTATTGCCAATTGCTAAGCCAGGGCACATTTCTGGGGAAAGAGGAATCCCTGGATTGTCACACACTTCCTCAACTATGAGAAAAAAAAATACCAACTGCAGCAGGGAGATGGAATTTCTCAAGGCCAAAAGGGGCCATCAGAGGGGATTTTTATTAAAACTATGCCAAAAGGCAGAAAAGAGATTGCAAGTCCTTTCCTTTCCTTTCCCTTCCCTTCCCAACCCACCCCACCCCTCTTTGCAATTTATATTGAAGAGAGAAAAACTCTAGGCTCCTTCTGGTTCACTGAAATTAGCCCAAGCCAAAAAAACAAAACAAAACACGTTACTGGGTACGCATAGTTCTTCCATGACCCTATATACGCAAAGCCGTGCTAATGATAAGCCTTTATGATAAGGCTTATTAACCCCACTAAGTTGCACGTCTTTATTTCTTCAGAGGGAGGAAGGTGGGCGGCAACGAGGACTTCACAATCCAACCACTTCTAAGAGGACTCCCTGTTCACATTTTCTGGAGCAACAGGTGGCTTTTCCTCAGCTGGTGGCGGTGTAGAGGGAAGAGGATAGTAACGGATATATTTTAAGAGGAATGTTTGGTGTGGTTGGCGTCTAACCGAGACAGAGCAAGCCAGTAGGAGAGGCTGGAATTAAAACCGTTCAAATCCAGCCACGCTCTCAGCCTCCCTTCCCGCTCTGACGCAAGAGGCACTCGGCGACCCAAAGTCCTTAAAGGCAATTAATTAAGGAAGGGGAGAGCTATAGAGGGCCGTCGAAGGGGAAAATTTTTTTGAGCATCTCCGCCAATTAACAACACCCCCCCCCCAAAAAAAAACCCTCAGGACTTTTCATCGCGGTTGGTTGGCTTGCAGAATTTGCTTGAGCCAGCTCGAGCGTGCTTGTCCCCTCCCTCCTCGCGTGCCTCGAGACGGATGGGCGCAAGATGCCCACGCTGCGTGGCCTAAGGCAGCAGCGCCCTTGCTCGTGGCACGGCATCCTTACCTTGCTCTCCTCCTCCTCGTCGTCCTCGTCTTCTTCTTCCTCCTCCTCCTCTTCCTCCTCCTCTTGCTCTTCTAAAGCCACCGGAGCAGCAACGACCGCGTCCCTCTCCGCCTGACCGGCCACCTTCCGCTCCACTTGAACGTGACTCCGCTGTTCTGCTTTCACCGCCTCCGGGGCAGCCTCGGCCTCGACCTCGACCTCGACCTCCTCCCCTTTTCCCTTCTCCCGAAGCCCTTCTTCTTCTTCTTCTTCCTTTCCTTCGTTCGTCCCCTTTTCTCCAGCCCCTATTTCCTCCACGGCGTCCCTTCCAGCTTCTCTGCTTATCACCGCCTCTTCGTCTCCTTTCTCCTTCCGAGGCTCCGCGCCGGCCGCCTCCGGTTCCCTCTCATCCTTCTGGAGTGCTTCGCCGTCCGTCCGGTCTACCGCAGCAGAGCTCGCCTTGGCCTCCCCTTCTTCCTTTGCTGCTGCCGCCGCCGCCGGTTCCGTAGCTTTGTCCTCGTCCGAGGATCTCAGCTTGACAAAGACCGACGCTAGAATAACAGCCAGGACGGTGAAAAGCAGCGGGACTGCAACGTACAAGTCCACCGCTACATCCATGCCTCCGGCGGCCGTGCGACCCGACAGCACTGGCTGGCCGCAATTTGACCGGGAGAGCTGCGATGTCGAGTCGTCGCCCGCCCCCTCGTGCTTTTTTCCCTCCTCTCCTCCTCCTCTTTCTGCCGCCGCCGGGCAACTGAGCAGCTGGACTGAATTCAGCTGACTGAAAGCGGCGGTCGGTCTTCTGAAGCCGAAAGCAGGATAGGGTTTCACAACACCCGCGTCACTTGGCCGGGGCCCGCCCCCCTCCGCCTCTGGTGCCGCTCCCAGCAAGCTTAGGTCGCCGGGATGGCCGTTCCCATTTAGGAGTTTTAACACGGGAAAAGGGAAGGAGAGACCAAAGGAAGGAAGGGCTGTTTTGAGAGGAGGATATACAAAGTCATCTCCATCTAATATTGAATCGTGTAAACTTCCCCGGAAAAATTGGAGAGTTCGATTCAGCTTGGTGCTAGACCATGAACAGTGGTTTATATATCACTCCACAGCAAAGCCAAATATTATTATTATTATTATTTTTTGGCTCAGGGTAATCCACTCTCCCTGATCATTCTATTAGAAAGTAAACTCTTATTTCTCTATTTTCCTTCCTTCCTTTCTGTTTCAAATGTATAAGCCATCATATTTATAGCAGTAATCAATACAACACATAAATAACCTAGAAATCAATATACCAATTAATAAAATTCCCCTAACAGACACATTTCTTAAGTTAGAATGTAGGGGAAATATTTGGTCTTTAGGGTGGCAGGATGGGGTGACCTCAGTGGGGATCCTTTTCCAGAGGATAGGCCCCATGACAGAGAAGGAATGACATCCAAGTCCCATCAGATGACCTTGTTTTAACAATAGGACTTGATAATAGTGCAGTTTGAGCAGCATACGTTATTCATTGCAGGGTATGGAGACACCGTAAGTGTTTGTGCTGCTACAATCTGGATCAATTATAGCTTGTGAGTGATTGTCAAGGACAGCCATATATGGAATACATTTCAGCTGTTGATATGTGAGGTATTTGCAGCTTGAGTGACTATAAGAAAGATCTAGGACCCTTCTAGAAGGGTCATCCAATCTAGGGAATGGCTTCAATTAGCACATTTGGAACCTTTCTGCTCATAGTCTGTAGAAAGTCTCAATCATCCAGGTCATGGTTGTCCCAGATGCGCTTTTTCAGGAGACAACTGGACTTCGTTTTTTTCTTTTAAAGAAAAGGTTCTTTCTGCTCCTATTTGCCACTTGCTTATGGACCTGCAACCGTGAACCCAGAAATTTCCCTATTGTGTGTTGTATTTGTCTGGGGAAGAACAAACTCATCCACCGATGAAAGTGGAAAGCCCTTGGTGTTGGGACAATCAAAAACACATAATCACCAAGTCTTGTCAGAGTTGTCCTTTAACTGTTCCTCCCCAGTCAGGCCCCACCATCTTCAGATACTAAGAGAAGATTTTGAAGGCATTAATTGATTAGCCTGTTAGTCAATTGAATATCATCAGGCATTAATTGGTTAGTCTATTATTCAATTGAGTATCATCAAACGTGGTTATTTGACCCCTGGCCAGTGGTGAAATCCAATTTTTTTTACTACCAGTTCTGTGGGCGTGGCTTGGTGGGCATGGCAGGGGAAGGATATTGCAAAATCCCCATTCCCACCCCACTTGCCAGTTCTCTGAACTCAAAATTTCTGCTACTGGTTCTCCAGAACCTGTCAGAATCTGCTGGATTTCACCCCTGCCCCTGACCAGTGGATGAATTCACCCAGTGGCTTCATATAGATGTTTTAACAACAACATTGAGTCTTTGAAATCTCAGGAAACTCAAGCTTGACTTCTTTCCCCAGCAATACCAATTGGAATTAGCCATGAAGAAAGGGAAACATTGTGCCTCCTAGTCCCTGCTTTGGTCTAGAGCAGTGGTTCTCAACCTGTGGGTCGCGACCCCTTTGGGGGTCGAACAACCCTTTCACAGGGGTCACCTAAGACCATCAGAAAACACATATTTTCAATGGTCTTAGGAATAATTTTATGGTTGGGGGTTACCACAACATGAAGAACTGTATTAAAGGGTCGCGGCATTAGGAAGGTTGAAAACCACTGGTCTAGAGTCTAGATGGATACCATGATTGAAGGCTGCTGAAAAGTCAAGGAGAACCAGAAAACTGAACACAAATCTGCCAGAACTCATCTACAAGCAAGATCAGTGCCACTTCTGTGCTGTGTCCTGGCCTGAAATCCAACGCGCGCCCCCCCCCCTTCAGATAATCCACTTCCCCTAAGGCCCTTTTGAAGCTCAACCCGACAATCTAAAAAGGGATGTTGGGAGACTGGATGAGTATTATCCAGCATTGTTGGGTCCAGTTTTGGTTTAAGAAGGTGTGTGCCATGTGCTTCCTGTTAAGGCAGGCACTCAAGGAGGCGCTAATCACTGCATCCATGATCTGGCTCAAAAGAGGAAGATACCAAGGTGACTGGAATTTGCTTCTTTTGCTTAGTACCTACTATTTTCTACTTAAAATAATGTGATGCTTATGCTGCAGCTGCAGCAATAGCTTAAGGAACTTGCTGATTCACTAATGAAACTGATCACAAGGACTAAAATCATGAACTTTTAGAGAATTACTAGACAGGTTGGAATGTTAGAGGTCTTTGCCACTGAGTGCTTGAAGCTATATAACATATATTTTGTGAGATTATTGTGTATGGTTGCTGGGGGATGGGTGGGGGGAGAGGGAAAGGCCATCAGTAATATGGAGTGATGTAAGCAAGTTATCTGGTAGCAGTGCAGCTACTGCATTTTATTAAGAGTCAAACACACACCTGAGCTATATTTTAATCAAGTCTGAAGGCACAAATGGTGTTTTCTAAGCTAAACACACTGTTAAACACACTGAGCTTGTCAGCTGGAAAGCTGACAGCCCAAGTTTGAGCCCTGAGCACCATGCAACAGGGTCAACTCACATTACTTGTCCCAGCTTCTGCCAACCTAGTTCAAAACCGTACAAATGTTGAGTAGATAAATAGCTATCATATACCTATTTCCCTGTGCCTAAGCATATATAGTCATGCTGATCACATGACCACAGAACCATCTTTGGACAATGCTGGCTTCTGCTGCTAAGAAGCTGAGATGAGCACCGCCCCCTAGTCAGACACGACTGGACAGGCGAAACTTTTACTTTTAAAATAAGACTTAATTCTCAATGATCACAAGCACCCAGCAATAATTTCACAAAGGTCACTTTCAAAATATTGGTTCTGGACTACATTTCGTTTTCTGAAACTGAACTACATTTCATTTTCAGCTGATTTTAATTCAGCAATGTCTCAGGTTAGAAACTGCATTTATGTTGCTTGAAGTAGATGTTGGCAATTTTTCTCTTTGAAAAACCGTTTTCCTTGCATTATTGTGTTTATTTGAACTAAAGCTTCCTGTAATCCGGATTTCTCCATTTCTGCATTTTAAGATGTTTTTTCTAGATATTGCATTTCCACCTCTTGTAACATACCGCCAAAATTCCTCAAAGTTTGTCTCTGTTGCATTTTGAGTAGCTGATACTCACAGGATATTGCTAACAGGTATTATCCTGCTGTTTAATAGATTATAGCTAAAATTGTATTTAGCAATGTCCATGCCTATTCTGAAGTAGATGTTTACTATCACGTGTGAAATACAGCACATTCTGAACTTCTATATTAGTAATGGGAGGCTACTATCCTCATAATGCACCTTATCTAGTATTCCAGTTTCTTAAAATTTTACTTATCATATAGAGACATGAATGAAATTTAAATCAAAATGTTAAGTAGAAAATAAGACTTTTATTTTTTTAAAATCACCAAACAAATGAAATTCAGAGCATTGCTGGCTCCACTCTTAGGATGGATTTCAATACAAACCAGTTAGTTGGGCTTCATCTTTAGAAGTGCCAAAAAGATTTACCATATTTTTCAAACTATAAGACACACCTGACCATAAGACACACTCCTATTTTTGGCCTCTGTGCACCCCATTTTCGGCCTCCGCATGGTGTGTGTGGCCCATCGGGGCTTCAGCAATATTTGCTCCATAAGATGCACAGACATTTCCATTTCTTATGGAGCGAAAAATACGGTAGATCTTGGTAAAATGTGAATTAAGAACTATGGAAAAGTCTAGGATAAATTGACTTAATGTAATGAACTAGTTGTTCAGAACATGTATTTTCTCTGGTAAATGGTGACTTCTTTTAAAAGAGAAAATAATGTGGAATTAATAATCAACTAGAAATTAACTTTGTAACGAGAATTATTTTTTTAAAATACCAGGACTGAGTTATTATACATGTCATGTATCTTCCTGTGATCCCTAAAGATAATTTACAAAAGCTACTGTTCAAAAGAAGGCAACAAAAGCCCATCTTAGTGTTTAGCCTAAATATTGTTTAGAAGACCTTCTTATAACTTGGTAAACTGGCTTTAGCTTAATAGGATAAAAATATAGGCGAAAAAGCACAGCTAAACCAAATTAATCACTACATAAAGCTATAATTGTTAGTACTGGAGGCAAATCCTAATTTAATTCTCACGTACAAGGATGCAGTTTCATAAATAAAATTTAATTCTTTTTTAAATGAAGGAACAACCAAATTTATTTATCAATTTGGGAATCTGAAATATAAAATGTAACATCAGAAGCAAACAGCTGTTATAAACAAACCTCATTATTATTAAAAAGATTTAAAAACTTATGCCATTCCACTACTGTCTATGGCTACTATTGCTAAGAATGCCATTATTAGTAACTTTTCATGCAAACTGAACAAAAAAGCTTCAGGTTTATTTCTTTGTTTTGAAAAATCAGATCCCATTATATAGGAAATGCCACATGAGGGTTCTTTTTTTATCAGGCAAAACAATGCTCATTTCTTTCATATTAACTTCCTGATTAAAACCAAAATAACCTATGTCCGAACAGATTTATCTGATTCCTTGTGACACAAATATACCAGATTTCTAGTTAAAGGAAATGTTCCTGTCTGTGTGTGTGTAAAGAACCTGCAAATTGAACATTTAATAAATCTTAAAACCCAAGCCATAGTTCATTGTAACAAGATCTAGTCAAACAAGATTTAACTGTATTCAGAAACATAATGGGCTGTTCCAGAACATCCTGTCTAAAAAGTAAATTCCATTTGCAGAGAGAAATAAGATTTTAAAATGAGGTTCCTACTAGGGGAAAAGTAGAGAGAAAGAAGCAATTTTTGAAAATTCTGTACACTACTCCTTGCTAGCATTTGGAACATCTCTTCTTAAGGAACGTTCAAGTAAAATTGCCACTCCTCCCACACTCTAACTCTGGCCGGGAGTCAATTAGTAAATGGCCATGCACAAGCTGATTTCACATTCCACCATCCACTAAATATGGATTTTCTTAGGCATCTTCAGTTATGTAGAACAGAATTAAATAACCTGCACTCCATACCTTGTAAGAAAATCTCAATCAATTATTACATTCTCAAGGGTGATCAGTGTACAGAATATTTTCATTTTGCTGTATCTAACCTTTTCAACTTGGAATGGAATTACCTTCATAAATGGAGATATAAGCGCACCTCAGAACAGAATACCAGTCTCTGTTATCAACAAAAGTGCCATTGAAACAGCAGCACACCCTGAAATAATCCAGCTGTCATGACAGACATACAACCACATTATTCAGGACAGAATACACACACCTCAAATAGCTACAACACTAGAACAGTAGATAACAGTAGAAAGTTTGTAGGCTCCCAAAAAGCAGTTCCTCATTAAATAGATATTTTATTTATATTTATTCAGACTCTACCCACTCCTTTTAGGAAAAAAATCCTTCTACCTTCACATTTCCAGAAATTCCCACAGGGAGAGATAAGTGAGGCAGCTAGTTTCTCCCATCTCCATTTGTTTCTGGGTTATACTTCCAAAGTGACTGCAAGTATCTGCAGCTTTTTAAAATATTAAAATAGAAAAAAGTGAAGTAATGATGAACTGCTGGTTCAAACAATATTTTCATAGGAGTTTCATTAGTCCATGGTTGGATTGATGTTACTGATATATTCAGAATTATAAAAGGTGCTTTTACATGTAATAATTTACACATTAGGAGAATCATCTTGGTTCGCTTGTGCTATAATTGCAGACTAACGGTTGTATGTCTGACCCCCCAGTTGTTAATGGACTAAAATTCATCTTGTAAACATATGACAATATTGGAGCAGGGTTTGTTTTAAAAGACAGTTTTGTTAGTAGAAATTTGCCGTTTCCTTTGTTGACTGCATAGTGTTGGAAACTATAGTATGACTTTATAGACATCAACACTGCCTTCCGTTTATTACCGCTGTCTGGTAGACTACGGGAAAAAAGTTTGAACACATAGAAATCTTGAGTGTTCTCCTTTAGTTAGCAAGACGTCAGACTTTGATAACAGGGAACGGAAGTTAAAACTTTAGATTTAAAAATAAAAATGGAGCGGGGAAGTCTTCAAAATGCTTCAAGTATAAAGCTGGTTGGGAGGAACAGAAGACATCTGGCTGGTCGCAACTATCTGCAGAAGGTCTTGTTATCTTTCATGGATGAGCCCGACTTCCACAAGATTCCCTAATTCTGTCAAAAATAAAAAATATAAATATCTGTCATGGCAAGTTTCTTGTAACATGCAAGTAAAAAATACAGTCTTTCCTTGGAAAACTATGCATCTTAGATTTCTTGTAAGTAATCCTATTTTCTTCAACATCAAAGGAATCTCTTCCACTGTGACAACAAATGAAACCAGAAGGAACTAGGGAAAGAGCCTTTGATCATTCAACATTTGGTGAGAATTTAGATACAAAAAATTAAAAGGGATGAGATATTTACCCTGAGATTTTGTCCGCAGAAATATAAGGTCTGTATAAATTCAGGATTTTCTCTTAAGCAAAAGCTAGTGTGCCTAGAATTCATTAACTATATTTTATTCTATTTGATTTATAAAGAATGATCTAAAAAAAAAGATGGTGCTACTTTCCTATGTGACCTTGTCAGCTGCTTTTAGTCACTTAGTAGCCCAACCATAATCTCCTACCCATATCAACATATACAATTTTAAAAAGGAAGATCTAATATAATCATTTTTGATAGAATATGGTTACCCTAGAGGTATTTAAGGCAACAGCACTACAGGGAATTAACTATATAAGACATTCCATTATATAATTGCACACTAAATTCTTATTCCTCCATTGCTAATTGTAGCATTTTAAAGTCTTTTAGAAGCATAACATTTGATCCAATGTCTCAACAACAGCATTTTCAATTGTCTGCATTCTGTTTATGTGAAGAGAATAGTTTGACAAAAGATTTAGGATTAATGAGTGAAGAAGTCCTCCGCAGGACTTTTGATAAATAGAAAAAAATAAGTTTCCATTTCCATTAGAAATGGAATATCTGCTTACATATAATGGGATAAGCTTTATTCTTTATAGATATTCCCGAATATTCTCTGACTGCAATCTGAACTTGCAATTTGACTGTGCAAGGTCACAGCTATAGATCTCACTAACTTTTATCACTGGCTGGTAAGAATGAATATTTTGATTTAATACCTGGAGGAGCTACGCTCTTTGCTCACACAGTCATCATGAGAGGTAGTATCACCATTTCCCATCATGCTGCATGTTCTCCGCTTTTTTCTTCGATGCACCATTCCTTCGGTTTCAGAGCTAGAATCGCACTAAATGAGAAATAAGTTAAATAAATAAATAATTTTAAAACTATGCAATTTTTATAAGGCTTCATCAGAAAAAGCAGCCACGATATTTGAGGAACAACATCCAGTATAACTAGTCCTCACTTAACAGTCCATAATTGGGATTAGCAACCATCATTAAATAAAGTGTCATGCGACTGTTCCACTTGGTAATGACAGTTTTGGCAATCCCAGCTGTGATTAGCCAATGAATCCCATAGTCATTAAGTGAGGACTCACCGGATCCAAGCCATTCTTGGAAAAAGGTTAGGGATTGCCTCCTCTTAAACTACCCCCATCCACCTACCTCTCCCCTCTTCTCTGTCCATTTGGCTGCCCATCTACCCTACTGTCACAAGCCCTGCCTGTCACATTGCATGCTGCTCCTCTACATGAGCAGAGGTTCTGTCAAAGGCTCTGGAGCAAAAGAAGGCCCTGGCTGGTACAGCAGTACGGTGATGAGCAGAGCCAGATGGTGGTAGTTAAGTTTGCAGGCAGTCAAAACGCGGTCATGGGTGGCATTTCAATGGCCAGAATTTTAAGGACCACTTGTTTCTTTGTTCAGCACCACTGTAACTTTGAATGGTTGCTGAACAAATGGACGTTAAGCAATGACTACTTATATGTTTTAACCCCATCCAGAAACAAAGCAGGGATTGTAGAAAATCCTTGGTGAATAATCAGTAGCTTTCTCTTGCTAGGATTTAGTTTGAGCCTGTTCTGTTCCATCCAAAATCACACGAAGCTCCAGGCAGTGGTAGGACTTCAAGAGTCTCTCTGACCTGGAGTTACATGCTATTTTCCCCCCCCCCTTTTTTGGGGGGGATTTTATTTATATGCCACCCTTCTCCGGAGACTCAGGGTGGCTTACAATGCGTTAAGCAATAGCCTTCATACTTCTG
>JANHZT010004350.1:0-13437 GCA_032468215.1 Stegonotus admiraltiensis | reverse complement strand
GGGGAAAACTTTTGAACCGTCTGACAGCTGATTTTCGCTGTCAACGGTTCCTACGAAGCCACGGGGCTAGCGCTCCAGAAAGGAGCGACTTGGCAGCGAAGCGTTGCCACCGGAAGTCCCCTATTGTGCTTTTTTTTGCATTTGTGTTTCCCTATTATGGAATAGAACTAGAAATTTTGTAGAATTTCATAACTGGAAATTCTTCAATCATATAAACTCTGTTTGAAGATGGACAGGGTGGGGGTTAAACTTTTCTCAGGTGAAACTATAGCTAAATTACTGGAATTCAAGTATCTTAAGCTAATTTCTCCAGTCTATTCTGAAATGAATTATGAATCTTGATTAATATTCATTATATGGTTTAATGGTCACAAACTGTAATTTTATCAAATAATAGAAACAAAATATGGTGTCTATATCACATGCACAAATCCTGAAGTGGCACAGGATACCATTTGGTTCAAGTACTCAAACTCCATAAAGTTAGACTGATCAAAAAGGCATCATAGCAAAACAACAGCAATCTTTTTCTGTTTGGGGTAAAATGCCATGTTATGATGAAGAGGCATATTAAGTTTGATGATTATTGGGCCTTACCTGAAATCAGTGACTCTAAAACAGAACACTATTAATAGTCCCAATCAAAGCATATTGAAGGTTGGAAGAATTACAGGAATCTAATTCCATTGTTGTCTACTATTTTGTAAATGTATGTGAAAGGCTATGTACAAACAAATGATACGCAATTCCTGAGAGAAGATGGTGTTAGAGAAAAGTGGCCCTATAGCATTTACTCTGATATCTGTGCTAAATTAATTTAATTAATTAATTAAATAAATAAATAAACAAACAAACAAACAAACTGTAATGTGTGATTTTAATGGTTTTTTTATATACAGTATTTTTATGGTTTTAAACTGCAGTTTTTAAAATAGTTTTGGTGTTTTAAATATTGTTTGTTTATGAGCCCCCCAGAATCATACATTTAAGACAGGTGGCTATAAAAATTAATTAAATGAATAAGTAAAATGTAGAAATACTCTGAAATGGTTTTCTCCAATCTTGCATCATAAAAAAGTGTTGGGAATACATCACACAATGAAAGCTTGGATTAGGAAAGGCTGTCTTAAAAAATAACATGTTCAAATAAAACATCTGTTTGCTAATCTTCTGTGATTGGCCACTTTTCTGTTGTATTCCTCGATCCTGGGGGGAAAAATCAGAAATGAACATAATACTGTTTTTCAATTATAATTTTGAGTTTATTGTTTATTGCTTCTTTATTTTAGCAAAGAAGTGGCCATTTTTTGCAGTTTCTTACTGGGCTTTGGAGATAGCTGTTTCAACACTCAACTCCTTAGTATTTTGGGATTCTTGTATTCTGAAGACAGTGCACCTGCCTTTGCTATATTTAAATTCATTCAGGTAATATCTATTTCCAAGTGGCAGAACCAGATGGTGATGTGTGGTGCTTTTTCATGAGTTTTGGACTCACAGCAACTGCCTGGACTACAAATAGCCCTCGATTTACAACAGTTTATTTTATTTTATTTTTTTATTTTTATTTTTTAATTTATATGCCGCCCTTCTCTGGAGACTCAGGGCGGCTTACAATGCGTTAAGCAAGTTTGTTTAACAAATATTCAAAGTTATAACAGTACTGAAAAAGTGACTTATAAACAGTACTCACACTTACAACCATCATAGCACCCCCCTCATGGTCACTGGCACTTAGCAACTGGCATGCATTATTACATAAAATTGGGCATGACTCCCTTAACAACCTTAGCAATGGAAATTCTACTCCCAATTGTGGTTGTGAGTTGAGGACAATTGTAATCCCTGCAGCTCAAGATTTTTGGGAAGTGATTTTCCTTCTTCCTAGGGCTGAGAAACAATAATTGGTCCAAGGTCACCCAACAGGCTTTGTACCTAAATTGGAATTAGAACTCATGGCTTCCCAGTCTCTAGCCTGATACTACTAAACCCAAAGGAGGAGGGACCTCATAACTCTTCCATTTTCATTGGGTAAAATATTTCAGCAGGTCATAACACTTAGCCAACCTTGTCTCACTTGCTCAATAAGTACAATTAGACATAATAATATTTGGCAAGGAACTCCCAGAAATCCCTATAGACTGGGCTAACCCCCACTATTACCACATTCAGTAGTATCATACTATATTGCTGTACAGTTGCCAAAGAATTTTATGGATCTATCTATTTAGTCATTAGAAATTGAGCATGGCTTAAAGGAAACTGCCCTTTGTGCAACGAAAAAGGGAGAGTAGAATTAATTTCTGAGAAAAGTTCCTGTGATATTATCAAGTAAAAACTATAAAACAACAGCTGGGTTATGGTAGCAAAGAATGCATCCACAATAGTATATTTTTGTTTGTTGTTTGATATGTAGCCTGCCTTTCCTCCATCAAAATTACCCTGGGGTTCAAGGTGGCATGTTTATATAGAAAATATATTTTGGTATGTTTGCAGCACTGTCTTATATTTATTTGGAAGTAATTGTTACTGATTTCAAGACATAATCCATTAAATTATATTTAAATGAAATGCAAAATAGATGTATATCAATAATGCTAGGCCATTCAATGTACAATTTAAAATAACTGTGCTGGATTTTGTATACACAAACAACACTCTCACAAAAAGTAATCTGTATATTGGACATGTCCAGTTTGGAATAAGAGTATTTGCTTCTATAAAGAAACATGATTAGGAAAGTTTATGTTCCAGTAATTAAAAGTGGAGGTGAGATGGCATTAAAAATCAATGTCTATAACTCAGTTGGCTTGTCATTAAGATTGCACTTAAAACATGTTTTTTTTCCCTTTTCAGTCTGTCTGTGCAGCTGTTGCTTTCTTCTACAGCAACTATTTGTTTCTTCAGTGGCAACTTCTAATAATGGCAGTTGTTGGATTTTTTGGGACAATTACGTTTTTCACAGTGGAATGGGAAGCAGCAGCCAGAAGTACAGGTTATCGCAACATTTGATAAATGCAGTGTGGTCCTGAAGTAGTAGTCACCTTTCCAAACCACAAGTTGATTGGAAAGACTATGGAATACAGATATATTTAACACCACAGTTCTAAAAGGTTTTATTCCCTTATCAATCAGTAGTGATGGAGTTCACAGACTGCAATGTGGAGAAAGAACCCTGTAGAGGGGACAGAGAGGCACTCTTTTTTTTAATCAGGTTTACTTGAGTTTAAGAATAGCCATTATGGAAATTCTACTATTGCTGTTCTTTTAGGTTTAAGGTTATTCAAACCTTAATCAAATTCACTGAGACTTGAAACTAAGTATAGGATTACAACCTTACCATATGTATTTTTTTCCTGTAAAATTCATCATTGTGCATTTCTAGTAAGAGCATAAGGAAAATGGAAAGTGAATTTTTAATTGAAATAAACACATTGTATTTTACATGTTCTGATAAACAGTTCTGCATTGATTAGTCTGGAAACCTGGAACATTTTGATTATTCTGGGTTTGCACTGAAACAATTGTGGAAGGGTCTTACAATCTCAAACACTTTGCTCAGGTATATTTTTGTCTTTCTCTGCAAAGGCTGTAAATTAGCCTGCCTGCTGATTTTCTCAGGGTATTCCTTTTCCTCTTCCCTTTAGGTGCCACTGATTTCTTTTTCAAGGGTGACGTATCTATTCTAGTTTTTCATAGGATCTCCCTCTGCTTACCTCCCCGATTTCCCTACCTCCCTGCCAGGCACACTTGCTGACATCCTTAGCATTTTCCTGTTGTCCGCAATTGAAACATTTCTGCTGGAACATGCATGTTCCAGGTCTGGATGTGAGCCACCTAAAACAGAACACTTCATATATGGAATGTTTTGTATTTACCATACTTACTTTGTATTGAATTGCTGAACATCATCAGAGGAGCCAAAGTATAGCACTAAAGTGCAAAATAAGGATGCTTTACCTTTTGGTAGCTGATGTTGCATGTAGAGGTAAGGTTGGATTTCTGGGGAGTGTTGTTATATACATATTTTACAACTTTTTAATGTATTTCTGAACTCAAAATGGTGGGAAACACTCATTGGTCTTCAGAAGTCATGAGAAGAAAAAACTAAGAGTCACAAAAAGAGTTCACTTGAAGGCCTAGGGCTGTTTATTGCCTATCCAGTACAGGGATAAGTATGATTCATAAACATTAATTAGATTATCAGTTTATAACTTCAATTCATTATACACTACATTTTAGTGCCATATTTTTGCTGGAGAAACGTGCACTCAGATGTTATGAATGTATATCTATTCTACAATATCTACAAATATTTTGTCAGGTGCTAAACTGTGTAGCATACCTAAAATGTTTGATTGATTAGTTTAATCAAGATGATTTTTCTTGTTTTAATTCACATGTGAATATATGTATATTCAAATTGCAATCAATATTCACCTGGGACTGGGAGCAAACTTTAATGAATTCAGAGGAGCTTTTTAAGTCAATCCATGTAGGATTGACATTGTAATCAGTTAAAACGTATGGTTGATTTAGACGTTCTTTGATTAAATAATAGACATAAATTCAATTCAGCTTTTTGTATGGAGTGCACTTTGCTTCCAAAGAGTTGTCCAATCCCTGGGGTACTTTCACAAATAAAGAATAAAGAACAGATAATGCTACAATCCAATCCTCTGTCCCCCTCCCCACATTGCTTTAATTGAGGAATATCACAATCTTATCTAATTATACAACTCATAAGTCAGGGTTTGGCATTCTCAATGCAGAACATGTCTGAAGTCAGCTATAAGGGAACATAAAAATTGTGATTAGTTCTAGAAAAATGTGGACACAGAACTGTATCTCAGTTTTGAAAATAGCATGCTTCAAAACCTTGTTATTGCTACTTTGTGTATAAAATAATATTTTTGCTTACCATTCTGTTGAAACAGTACTATGCAGAGAAACAGCACTACATAAAAACAGTGGTTTTTGTGTTCAGCATATATACTTTCTTATTTGTACATCTAAGATCATGGCAGCATTGATACTGAATGTTATTTATTTAGTAGTCTAGCCATAACAGCTAATCACTTTTAAGAGACATATCTGTCAATACTAAGTGCTAAGGGAAAGTTTTGCCATTTAGCAAGGCAATTTTTATTAACAGATTTCAAAGTGGTAGCTTATATGCAGCAGAAAGAATTACAGAATTGATTTTACTTCATAAAACCAAGAACATTAAAATATTTCCAATTCTTGACTCCATGTGAAGATTGCGGATGACAGGGTTAATTGATTTGTTCCTTAGATCCAAACAAATAATTGCCAAAAAAACTAATTTTAAACCAAACTATTTTCTTGTAAGAATCTCTTTATGTTTATAATCCAGCATCATGTTTGTGGATTTGAGAGCTAAAGATTGTCAGAATAAATTATCCTGATTAAAAAACAAAACAGTTTACCTGTATATTGGCCTTAGAAGTAGTTATTTGTGTCTTTGAGATACAGTTTTGATTCTGACTGTTGACAGAAAGCAAAACTACCAAAGACCCTAATGATGCTCAGCCTTTGTAAAGGTAGGGAATTAGTGCCAATATTAATTGCATCTATTCAGGTGATATAGAAGCTCATTAAAACAGGCTGGGATACTGAAAAAACACCACTTGACTGAAAAATGATTAGTTTGAGCAATTAGATATTGGTATATATGTTATTCCAAATGGTTATGTCCAGCCAAATGATTTCACAAACTAGCCATTTTGAGTTTGTTGATATAGTTGTGTTATCTCTAGATGTTCATCATTTTTTTTAAAAAATTATGAAACTATTCACAGTTACATGATATGGATCGAAACACTTTTAAAAATTAATACTGCTTATTTCTTTTTATGATTACAGAAATAAAACTGAATGAGATCAATAAATAAATTTTGCAAAAAACCTAAGAGGCTTTTAATGTAATTATACTGTATGCGATGATTATGCACATTTTAAAAATGTGTGGTTGTTAAAAAATAGCTATGCAATTGTGTTGTACTACTAACCTGTTTCACCATGTATTTGATAATTATGTCCATCTATTTGATAATGGCATTAATTGCCCCTAATTTTATGCTGTTTTTAAACCATTTTTAAATACTGCTAATAGTAAATGGAATTCTAACACACTGGCATTTAAAAAACTCATAACATTTATTTTTCTAAAATTCAAAGTAGCTTATAAAACATTTACAACATACAGTAAAAATTGTCCTGATATCTAAAGTGAAGTCAATATGCTATCCTTCCCTACCAGAGGAAGCTGTAGAAACTGACCATTTTTCCCAAGGTATGAAACTAACATAATACAAACTCTATCTTTCTATATGTGCATACTGTACCTTCATTTTATTCCTATCCCATGAGTGAAATAGGTTTAAACCATTGTTAACATTTCCAGTATTAAAAGTTGTGTGCGGGTTGTTGTTTTTATCTTTTTATTGGTGACTCTTAGGGCAGCCCCTAGTACCATGATGGTGAGCCTCTGGCACGTGTGCCAGAGTCACACACAGCGCCCTCTCTGTGGGCATGTGAACCATCGCCCCAGCTCAGCTCCACTGCGCATGTGCGCATGCCTCCTGCAGGCCAGCTGATCTTCAGGTCTCTGCCGTGCCTGCGGGGGGGCATGCACACATGGGGGCCGTACATGCATGCGTGCAGGGGGCACAGGCATGGGGATGGGGTGCATGTGCGGGGCCGCACGTGTATTGCATTTTGGGGGTTCACACACATGGTTTGGGTACTCGGTCTGGAAAAGGTTAGCCATCACTGCCCTAGTAGTAACATTGGGAATTTTTTTAGAGTTTAAAAAAAGAAACACTTGGTTTGGAATTATTTTGAGATTACGTTATTTTTATTTACATCTGAGTGCAGGGAATAGAAGAGATAATGTATACACACACATCCAAGACAAATAGACTTTCACTTCCCTTTTCCTGTTCACCCAAACTAACCCATACTAAGGCTGGGGTTGCTATTAGCTGATAAAAGACAATAACAGCTGCCAGGTGCATAAAATGTATTGTGTTTTGCTACCCATCTCACAGACGTAGCTGAGGGACTACTAATGGGTGGAATCAGGGTGTTGATACCATCTGTTCCAGGCCAAGGTAAACACACACCCCTCCCCAATGGGCCATGACAGCCTTGCTTGCCGCCACTCTGCTACCTTAAAAAGCTGGACACAGCAGTACTATGCCAGTTGCCTATTAAAACTGCAATAGCACTAGCTAAATACTTCGCTAGAAATCCTCTAAATCCTACTAAGTTAGAGCAGGGCTGGAATAGAATATTGAGCAATATGGAAGTTGGCATTTGTTGCCTACAGAAAGAAATCTTAGTGAAAGCATTGCTTGTTTCATTTGTAAAGTATTTCTGCAAGAGCATGAGTTATGAATAAAGAGGGTTTAGGTGCAGAGGTGCAGGCAGAAGCTTAAAAAAGTGAGAACTTCCTCCTTTAGCACTGTGATCAGTGGACATTTTTCTTGTGATCTGGCAATTCAGAGAGAAAACAGCGAAGCCAGGGAACTCAAGCAATTGCTTTGGCTATTGCATGCTACATATGCAAAATTGGGAACAGCACCATTCAGAAATAAGTCAGTAGATAATATGGATTGGCAACAGGATCAACAAATTTCATTTTGGCACATATTTTTGTTAAGTGAAAAGGTGGATGACACTTAAACTCCACAGGGAGGAGCATCCCTTAATTGTGAATGTGGAAGAGTATTTTGCAAGCAGAAAAGTAATTGTTGAAAGTCTATCCTAATCCTGTGAACATGACTTTGCTGTTACTTTTTTGACAAGTTATTTCTTAAGATCTAGACAGTATATAATACTGATGGCCACCTCCTTCAGCAGAAACTTCATTTACATACAGTATAAGCTGCATGAAAAATTCAGTGTGAGGTAAATTATGGGAACAATACAGAACTATCTTGGGAGAAATTTGTGTAGTATCCTTTTTAATTTGGCCATACTTCCAGCTTTATCAAACCCCACATTCACCAGCACTGATTATATTGCCTAGTTGGGTCTAGAGAGCACTGGGTAGGGGAAGGCTAAAATATTAGGAGAAGACTTGGTGACATTTCATCCTAAAATACGTTTCACACAGTCATGGTCCTCAGTAGAAGATAATATCTATAACTCATGGTTGAACTGTGAAGTTTTTGGTGCTCTCTGAACTTGGTTGTTTGGTTGAAGCAATTTCATTTCTCACCTTGGTAATTTAACAACACTCACTTGCACTGATAATACTATCTAGTTCTAGGTTATGAAACTTCTGCAAACAACCAAGCTCGGAGAGCACCAAGAATTTTGCCTATCCCTTTGCTAAATAAAAAGATGATTTTTGTCAAAGTAGCCTCTTGGTCTAGGTTAAAATAAGCTACTATGCAGGAAAGACACAGAAATTTGTTATACTCAGAAACAGTTAAATGAGTTCATTTAAGATGGAAAGATATATTTCAAAGAAGGGGAAGAATCGAGCTTTTAACATTTGCAGTTCATAGATTTATGAAGACTTCAGAAGTAAATATAGATGGTTGAATTAGGGAGATGATGCAATAAAGGTTAGGACTTTTATTGACCTACTACACAAATCAATGAATGGATAGGGTTTCCTTGAATGTTGGATCAGCAGACTCATAAACAGAGGAAAATCCTACTTTCATTGTTTTATTGAAAACAGTTGAAATCCAAAGTGTAAGAAAGCCATAATTAGCTGGTTTGCAGTGTATCCATTCCCAACTTTAAAAAACAAGCACATTTATTATGGGACAAACTTTTGTCAGTGCATAGAATTTAAAACTGAATAAGGAGTAAGTGCACACATAGTAGTGGGAAAAGGTGAAGGTTAAAATAGGGAAGTAAGGCAATCAGAGAACAATAAACTGGGAGATCTAGACTGTTAATTCTGTATTATGGTAATTCAGATCAAGCTGTTTGGGTCAATGTGAAATGATAATGCAATTGACCTTGATGAGTTCTGTAGCAGCTATTTTGAGAACAATAAACCTCTTTCACTGAGCTGAATGGTACAACCCTTGTGGAATTGAAATAGCACCCCCATTTATGCTCCCATGTCACATCCCGGTCATTTGGCAAATCCTCTAGCTTTTTTTCCCTATGTAATAATGCTGACTTTCCCTATTTTTATGTAATTCAATTGTTTGCTGTATTTCGTGGATGGAATATTTCTTGGTTTATGCTTTTATACTTCCTTTTAATGTGTAGTCAGTGGGTGCACTGCTACTCCATATTGTAATTTTTCCAATCTTGTATAATTTTATGCCTTCCCATTTCTTTCTTCTCTATTACTTCACTTGGTCTCTTTAGCAAATTGAAAGCCCTTAATATTTTAAAGTAGTCAAGTAACAAGATCTTTTCTGTTAAGGGAATTCTTAATATTTCTATTTGTTTTTCAGTCTCATTAATTTCCCCAACATGTTGAAGTAATGAGAAAATTGAGAGCCAGTTTGGTTTAGTGATGAAGATGCTGGCATAGAAACCGGGAGACGGTGAGTTCTTGTCCCACCTTAGGCCTGAAAAACTGACTGGGTGACTTTGGGCCAGTCACCCTCTCTCAGCCCAACCTACCTCACAGGGTTGTTGTTGTGGAGCAAATAGGAGGAGGGAGGAGTATTAGCTGTGTTCACCACCTTCAGTTATATATAACAAAAAAAGACCAGATAAAAAATCTTGGGGTGGGGTAGGGAACAAGTTGTGGAAATGTAATCCCTCAACTGCCCTAGTTGGAAGTTTTTAAGCCTCATCCACACATATTCTTCGGCCCAGTGCTGAGATGGTCTGCCTACCATTTGAGTATATATCATCACAACAGAGCCTCCATCTTGATATCAGTTGAAGCTGGCTGAAGCTGGATCAAAGTAGTCCAGCAGGGAAACAGTATTTCTCATCAATCAATCAATCAATCAATCAATCAATCAATCTTCACATGCCAACATCCAGATTTTTATGGAAATTGAATCTGAGAGAGATCAACATTTCTCCCTCTGTCTCCTTCCTTCCTACCTGCTTTCATGTCTTCTTTCATCTCACCTCTCTTCTCAATTATATCTCCAAAGTCTCCTTTTCAACTGCCTCGTCTGTGTCTTCCATCAATCAAAATCACCTCTGACTTGGTTTCAATTATATTAATGCTTTTACATGATTCAACACGAAACCAGTGTGATCAGGGCCAGTTATTCTTTTTACAATGCAACTGAGCATTTCTGATTGATAACTGCATCCAGTTCCATATATCTTTCAACCAAGTGACAAATGATGTTGTAGGCAATATTATGCATTCTCTCCATTTAATCTATTTGCAGTATTTTGTGACTGGGAAAAATGCCATTCCAGCTGAAATGTCTTTTTGCTACCATTCTGGAACTGATTTCAATATAATCAATTTCATGGCAAAACAAAAATATAATGCGTAAAAGTTCCAGTCTTGCCTCATAAATCTCCATATGACCAGAGAAATGCCAGCTTGGGCCCTTCCCTTTTTCCCTGCCAGTTGAAAAGTTTCCTCTAACATTATTAACGCCCACCAACACTGACAGGGCAAGCCACCAGAATATAAACTGACAGCAAACCACACTCCTTACTAGCAACTGATGATTGTTTGTAATAGTGGCAAATGTCTGTAGCTCCAGGTGTAGGATGGGAGTGAAGGTTCATTCTCTGAGCTTGTGAGTTGGTTACCAAGCTAGGTAACATCTTCAGCAGAGTTTAGAAGATGTCAGTGTAACTGTTCTTCTGTTTATAAGGGATAAACCTTTATAATTTGGGTATTCTAATTTGGGTAATGAAACATCTGCAAGAAAACAAGCAAACTCAGAGAGCAGCAAGGACCCCTCAGTTTCCTCTAAGTCTGAAAAAGCATTAGGAACGGGCTACCATTGAATTATCTATTTTAATGCATGAACTGGCAAATAACTCTGCCGTCTGTGGCTTCTGTTACGTACGTACGTATGGAGCACCCATTTCCATGTCCGCCACTGATTGGCTAATCTAGTGGCGGGAAAAATAAACCACTGTCAGTGGCTGGCGAGACTGCTGGAGCTCTTTAAAAAGAGAGCTCCGGCAACCTGCCGGTCTCTTGTTCCAGATTGCGGCTGGAAATAAAGCACAGATAGAAGAGGCGTCCCGCCTCTTCTATCTGCGCCCCCTATCTAACAGCTTCTATTTTAATATTTTAATTTATATATTAAAAATCTTTGTATATCACTAAATTGGAGTCATTTTATTAGCCAAAGAGAAGATAGTGAGTGGTGCAACAAACCCTCTTACATAATGCTCTGAAAATATTGTCAAGGGAACCCTTACAGGACATCTGCCAATGGATGATGCGACACTAATTTGTGGAATTGTTCCTCATGGAACAAGTGTTCCTCAGGGACATCCTAGGCCAATCCTTGACAGTTCTACTCCAGTTTGAAAAATGTCATATAACTTTATGCCAATGACTCTGAAATGGATTGATGCACTAATATTCTGAGTTGTTATTGGGCTCCAACTTCCTTAGGGTTAATCCTGCAGGAACCTGCTATCCACAATTCCATGTCATTCAAATATCAAATTCAAAATAAATGATTTCAAGACAATAATAGACAGCAAAGGAACCAAGAAAAACAACCATATTATCAATGAGCAATAAAGCCATGATACATGGCACATGGAGCAAGAGAATCAGTCCAGTGTAATGGTTAAGGCATTATGCAAGAAACCAGGAGACTGTGAGATCTTAGGCACAAAGCCATCTGGGTGACCTTTGGCCAGTCTCTCTGTCTCAGCTCTAGGAAGCAGACAAAGGCAAAGCATTTCCATAATCTTAGTTTATAGTCCTACTGATAATCATTGCAAGCAGAAACAACTATTTCTTCATAAAATCTGGTTGTTTTGTTTGATGAGAATAATGCAGCATGGTTGTACTCGTTATAATAAAGGGAAGCAATCAAGCTGTGGGCATAATCTGGGTTATATTAGAAGAGACATTGCTTGAATGATACATTACAGCACCAGAGCAGAATTCTGTTTTACCAGCTGAGCAGCAGTCTCTATCAGTTCACCAAGGGAAAGGGTTCGGTCTAGGCTGACCCGACCTTCATTCCATTCAGTCTAAGCTGACCTGACCTTCATTCCTTTTCCTGATACTAGGGAAATTTTCTAGTAGGTCCAGAGAAATAGACTCGATCAATTTATGTACAAATGTAATTGTTCTCACTACAGAGTTGAAAGAGGAAATACTGTATAAATATGGTTGTTTTCTTTAAAGTTTAAGTTTAAGAGCTATAATTGCACTCAACAATGAACTAAAGGGCCACCATCAGTGAGCTGTTGGACAGCATTACTTGGTCTGTTGTGTGGATGTTTGGGTGGTTTAGGGGTGGAGAATTAGTGGTAGGTGGGAGTGTGATTGGGGATTGTTGTGTGTGTTGGACCTGGTCTTTGGGTGTTAAGTGAATTTTGTTGTATGGGTATACACGTACAATGACAATAAAGTTATTATTATTGATATTGTGCCATATAACTGTAATTTGTTATGAGATTGGCTGCTGTAGATAATAGTATGCCACAATCACATGGGTCCAAAACATGCCTTTCTATGGGACTTCTTGATTTTCATGTTAGGTATCCATATTTTTATGAAAGATCCTTTGCTATTTTTATTGTACATAAAGTATGGGATGTTGAACTTTATTTGGGTTCGCCCATATTAAGGTATGTGCTTTTGTTTTAACAAGCCCTAATGGCTGTATTCTCGTACAATGCCATGAAATGTAATTTACAAATCACAGTGGATACATTCAGTAATCATCCTAAATCAAAACCAAACAAATACCATGATGGTGATCCCAATTTTTTCTCACTATTTTATCAGTGGTACCATCGATCAGCAGTATTCATAGGACACCACAGTGATGTGAAAATGACAACAGGCAGTAATTACATCACCACAAATACCATAATTACATACCTGTGTTACATTCTTATGTGAATATGCAAGACATCCCATTTATATGATGATACTTTGCGACATCATTTCCCTCCCCTTCCTGCTCCTCTGTAGGCACCAATGGCTTCCATGGAACTATCTAAAGCAGGAGTGTCAAACTCAATGCCCGGGGGCCGTATCCGGCCTGTGGGACGATTAGATCTGGCCTGCAGGGCTGTCCTGGAAACAGTGAAGGAATGGTCCACGGTGCCTCTGCCAGGAAAAACCCGAGCTCTGTTTTTGCTGGCAGAGGGTTGCAGGAGGCCGTCACAGCCGAAAACGGAGCTCAGGAGCCCATTTTCGCTGGCAGAGCACTTGGGCCGCCACAGGCATCCCCAACACAAGTGACATTGAGCTGGCCATGCCCACATGCCCCCCCCCCAAGGTCAAACACAACCCTGATGTGGCCC
>JANHZT010004349.1:45927-58036 GCA_032468215.1 Stegonotus admiraltiensis | reverse complement strand
AATCTCCCCCCCAACCATTTCTTTACTCTTTGGTGAGCTTTCTTGATCCAGCTGTATGCAGTGTAAACTTGTAAATCATTGTTAGGCTCTTGAACGAAAAAATACTATGATTATTTTTATTTTTATTTTGTAAAAAAAGTAGAGATAAGATGTGTTTTTAAGAGATGCATTGTCCCTTTTTTGAAAACAACAACAACCCTTTCCTATGTCAATTATGAGACTTATAAGTTACTACTGACACAGAAGAGAAAATAATATAGACAACATAGTATTTCCCCCTCTTATTTAAGGGTGCAATGAGAAGCTAAGCAGTCATACCAGATGGCATTTAATGTTGTGTGTGTATGAATGACACATACATATGAATTAATCATATCCACCCCCATTTATAAAAAAGCAAACACTTAAGACTGATAGTTTGGTTCATTATACAATCATTCTTGCTTCCATGGAAACTGTTCTAAGATCTATAAATCCCTCTTTTGATACTTTAACTTATTCCTTTCTTCTTTTTCTCTTTGCTAGGTTGATGGTACGCTTAGTAAGTATTATCTCTGACACAAAACACATAGAGTAATTGACATAGTTAAAACTAAACAACAGCCTGATTACTTAACTTATTTTAAAATTTGTTGGTAGTATAATGAGTGAGAGAGCTGATACAGATTCAAGAAAAATAGGGACACTTTCTACTCTAATTTTTTTTAATCTGTGAGATTAAAAACTTTATTTTGAAAGTTTTCCCTAAAGTAATTGTTATTTGGTAGGCGTATAATAGAACACCATAACATATTATTTCTGTGGTTAGAAAGTAAATAGAAGACAAAATTTCAGAATACACAAGAGTAAGATCTAAGAACACATAACTTGTCAACAACAGCTTCAAACAAACGTAGACAATAGACAGGGATATCATTGGACAGAATTTATTTTAAAAAATACATGATTGAAAAAAAAGATGGAGAAGTACAATTTGGTCAGGCTGGACACTTGCAGATTGAGTTTGTGGAAGACTTAATAAATAATGGGTATCAAACATGCATGCTAAACTAAAGAGAAAGGATATACCAGCAAGATTTAACCTCAGGAATCTATAGTCAGAATATGCGATCAACATAAAGAACAGATTCATTATGCCTAATGTTGTGCAAAAGGAAGCCTTAGTAGGGGTAAGAAGATGTAAGAGACACTGAAAATTAAATGGAATAAAGGTATATCCAAGTTTCCAAATAGGAAAAGATCCAAGTTTTTTTGGGAACAAATTGGAAAAACACAGAATAACAGCCTTGGGCAACTATGAAAGATATATGATAATTGAACTAGATTTTGAACATCAAGCAAAAAATTACAAGGAAATGTATTTCAATGAAGTAAATTCAGAAAATAAAAGCAATAGAATTAAGCTATCTTAAGTCAAGACTCTACTAAAAACGTTTTCCAAATGGGATTTCAGAATGATAGAAACACTTATAAAGAATATATTTGGAACCTGACTCCCTTGGAAGGCAAGTTACGAACAGGTGTCAGAAAAGCATCATGCATGGGTGAAATATCAATTTAACTATGTAAAGCTGTGGAAGAAGAGACAGAAAGATTGTATGCCTATAAACACTGAAAAAGTTAGTGTATATACCTGTACTAAAGAACAGAGGGACAGGAAAATAAACAAATTACTGAATGATTACATTGCATTGTATAAGAAAAGCTGTGGCAACTCTTATCACCTAAGTATATATGCATGCATGCATGCATGCAGAGATAACGTTCTCTTCAGGGGTGAAATCCAGCAGGTTCTGACAGGTTCTGGAGAACCAGTAGCGGAAATTTTGAGCAGTTCAGAGAACCACTAGTGGAAATTTTGAGTAGTTTGGAGAACTGGCAAATACCACCTCTGGCTGGCCCCAGGGTGGGGTGGGAATGAAGATTTTGCAGTATCCTTCCCCTGCCATGCCTACCAAGCCATGCCATGCCCACCAAGCCACGGCCACAGAACCGGTAGTTAAAAAAAAATGGATTTCACCACTGGTTCTATTGTATATCAGCTAGAGATTCCTAGCATCACTAAACTAGCCTATATAATAAACAAAAGTTCTCAAAGAATTTAAGAAAAATGAAACTCTTTAAAGGCAAAACTTAAGTTACTAGACTGCAACTCACTTGCTCTAATGATTTTTATCTTAACATTCAGTATGGTACATAGTGACTTGTTCAGAGACAACATCTGCTAACTAGTAGCAGTAATGCAACCCAAGCAGAAAATGATTGCTCTGACCTCACAGTCATCTGGTATGAAACAAATATCCTCAGTCAAATATTGTAATGGAGGCATTCATTCTGATGGCTTAGCAACATTATTGCTATTAACTTTACAGCACTGTACCTAACGCAATAATTAAACCATATGGTGCGCTAAACTGACTTGCAAGCATATAAGCATTTTTATGTTTAAGTTGATCAAAATTAAGTAAAATAGCATATGTTTTGTGTGTGTGTGTAAAGTTTAAGTACTTTAATATTCTGAAAAATGCTGTAAGTAATTATTTTCTGATAATCTGTAACCTATTCCATATTTATTGAGCAGTTCAGAATGTTGAAGATAACTGGAGATTCTGGAAATAATTTGGAATCTTTAGAATAATCTATTTTGAATAACAGACTTTTAATACAGAATGGATTTGCACTGAGAATAATGCTTAATTGAATCATAGGATGTATAGTGTGAATAACTGAGCAAATTATGTTTTGTGCAACAGATGTTTAGAAGAGAACAACAAATTTCCTGTTATTGGTACTGACTTGCCACTATTTCTTTTTGTGGCATAAGACAAAATAATGCCATACTGCCTTGCTAATTATATTTTGAGTCTTCCAGATTGGAAAAGAGATTTAGTTTGCATGCAATCCATATGTTTCCCATGAAATGGAAAGAGAGGCCCTTTTTCCACCTGTTTTAAAGATAAACTAAAAGTTTGATCGGAATGGGGACGATCACCTGGCATTAAAGGAATGGCAAAGAAAGAAAAGCTACAGAAAGATCTGTAACTTGCAGAGCAGTGATTTTCAATTCTTTGTAGCTGAGGATGCTTTAGTGGCGGGTTTCCATTCTGAGGTACTGATTTGCTTGCAGGCATTTTACCATTCTGTCTGCTTGACTCGATTCTCACCTGATCCTTTTGTTACCTATTTTGATTCTTATAATTAAAAAAAAAATGAAATAGAAAACTTGTAAACTGAAAAGCAGAGTATCGGCCTCAACAACAATCTCCACTTCCAGGATTGCTTTGGGGCACTGTACATTTTCTACAAGCATTCTTAGGAAGTAAAAATGATAGTAGTGAAGGTGCATTGCTGTATTTTATAAAGTGTCTAGAAAAAAAAAAGAGAAGTAAGCCATGGAGTTAAAAGGCATGAGCAATTCCATTAGTTTGCTTTTTGGTAGTTTTATTCTTTGTGAATGGACATAACTATTACGATAGCTGTTTTGTGAGCATGCCCATTAAAAAGCTTTAACAATTCTAAATGTACTGATTATCATAAAAGTAAGATTATAATAAAACCTAACATCACCCCATGTATTCTTATAACTTACATGCTGTCATTAAAAGTAAACCACGTGCTTCAAAATCCAATTGCAAAACTATGACTCCATTATACAAATCTAAGTGTAATAGACCAATTGCAAATGTCCTGTGCCTCCCCAGAAAGATATGCCTGTAATGCAAATGTTCAGTTCCTATCTAATAATGGTACTAAGACTAATTCTTGGCCAAAAGATGGTGTGCAATAGAGAAAAAAGATTTCAACTTTTGGAACAGAGTACCTTAAAACAGGAATGAAGTAGATGATGGGGGAACTTCAAAAATTAATAATATAAATACATACATGCATTACACACATACTTACATGCATATGTACGTCATACATACATACATACATACATACATACATACATATCCAATTATTCTTGCTTGCTTCCTCATGTCCACATCTTACAATAAATGTATTAAGGTATAAAATTCACTATGATTTATTATGTCTAAAATGCCACCGAGTGTGTGTTGTATAAATTTAAAATGCATGTAATGGAATTTACAGCAAAGGAAGCATCATTTGTCATTGTTAGACTCTATAAAAATTTAAGATTGAGAATTTAAAATGACCAAAATATATTCATGTAATAAGATAGCTTCATGTTTTGACTAGATGCATAAAATGAGATACACTTGTTTGGAATACTTTATTCAAAAACTAAATAATTTTGAATAGTCTTTGACCATCTGGAATAAATGCCAGTCTAAGTGGATTACAATATATCATTTAGTGGCATTGAATAGGTTATGTGAAATGATAATCAATCTGGTATAATGTATGTAGAATGGAGGGTGATATGAAAATCTGAAATGTTAATAATTTGCCTGTTCCTTTATTATTTCTGTATCCTATACAATCTTTAATTGACTTTCAGTCTTTTCAATGAGGAACAAAAATAAAACCAAGGACTTTGTTAAGTATGAGCCACGGTGGTTAGAGTGCGGTACTGTAGGCTACTTCTGGTGCCTGCCGGCTGCCTGCAATTTGGCAATTCAAATCTCACCAGGCTCAAGGTTGACTCAGCCTTCCATTCTTCCTAGGTGGGTAAAATGAGGACCCAGATTGTTGGGGGCAATAAGCTGACTCTATAAACTGCTTAGAGAGGGCTGTAAAGCACTGTAAAGTGGTAGATAAGTCTAAGCACTACTGCTGATATAGATAGGTTCATATGCCATCACAAACAATAGTTTAGCTGTAGTTTGTTTGGTTTTGGTTTGGCCTGATGTATGCACACGTTTACAATCATGACTCATAATTTAGGGTTGTCTATGGACAAGACTACTACATCTTATTCAACAAATATTTTGTGGTATTGTAATAAAAAGACTTTGGATGAAACCAGTTGAGTAATACGGTATGGTATGAGTAAGCAGCCCTAGAAATGGAATAAATGAATAAATGGCTTATGATAGGGATGTTTCTGTTGGTAGAATTAGCAGAAAATAATGTCGTCGTCGTCGTCGTCGTCATCATCATCATCATCATCATTTTAGCCATTGTCTATCCACTGCAGGATGAAGGCCTCTTCCACATGTCTCCAACCAATATAGTCCTGAGCTTTCTTTTGCCAATTGGGCCCACAATATTTGCTGTTGTCATTGATCCATCTTGTTTTAGGGCTCTTTTGTGGACACTTTTTATCAGGTGGGATCCATTCTATGACTGCCTTGGTCCACCTGCCATCAGTTCTTGCTATGTGACCAGCCCATTTCCATTTCAAGTCTTTGACTCTCTTGGTGATATTGTATACTTTTGTTTGCTCTCTAATCCATGTGCAGGTCTTTCTGTAGATAGATAGATAGATAGATAGATAGATAGATAGATAGATAGATATAGTGATAGAGAGATAGATAGATAGAGATAGATAGAGATAGAGATAGATAGATAGAGTTAGATAGAGAGATAAATAGATAGATAGAGATAGATAGAGATAGATAGATAGATAGATAGAGATAGATAGATAGATAGATAGATAGAGATAGATAGATAGATAGATAGATAGATAGATAGATAGATAGATAGATAATAATGTATCAGGATGGATCTTTGAGAATAATATCTGTTTCCTTTGGCTTGGTTTGCCTTGTGATACTTCACTTCCATAATAACCTTTAATAGAACAAACTGGAAAGGGAAAAAAAGATTAGAACAGTCATATAAGCTATAATGCAATGCTTCAAATCAGTAAAACATGCCATTTTGTGGCATATTCCATTTTACATATATTTTTATGTTATTGTGCCATAAAGCAAACTGAAAGGACATGAATATGGGCTGTAAGTCATACAGGAATTTTAGCTCATATTAGGCAGGGAACAATTTCAGTAGTTCTTCCTCGCAAATAGTAGACCAATTTTATCATTAGCATTTCCACACAATATTCATACAACTGTAATAACTTGTCTGATAAGATACATTTTTCAAAATACTCCCTGGTATTCGATACATTTTGTCATCAAAACCTATAAGTTGCTTTTCGTAGTATTTCTTGTTATATGTCTCCAGCAACTGTTCAAGGCATATACATTTTAGGATTGAATTATCACATTTCTTTGTCACTTTTGGAGGATGGTTAGAAGCTATTACAATAATCATGCTACTGAGTAAATAGCAGTCCGTTGACTCAAGCTGTAGTCCTATACACTCCAGATTTTGGTCTCCTATTTGTTAGGCTCACTGAGACTTCTTTCTGGATAAATGTGCATAGGATTGCATGCAAGTGGCTAGAGAACTGCTCTTGGCTAATCAATAATTTATATTCTCTCTACAAGTGAGACATATTTTTTTTAAACAAAAACACCCATCACCAATGAAAATAATTAAAATAATAGATTGGAGATTTCAAAAGAAGAACAGAACAGCAGAAGAAAAGGATTTAGGTGTACTCAAAGCAGATTAAAGTATTGCAAAATGGATAAACAATGTGGCCAGATAACTGTGAAGGAAACAAAATAGAGGGATCGCCATCAGAAAAAAGAAGGTCTTAATTCCGCTACATAGGGCTTGCCCATCATCCTACAAAAATTAAAATAATAATAATTACAAAATCTCAAAAGGTAGACTCAAAGGACCATCAAGTCTTTTTCTGCCATCAGTTTTCTATGTTACTGTTAACAGTCTAAGTGCCGCCTACTTAGAACGAGCTATTATTTACCTTTTTTGTAATGAAACTAGGAGCAAAAAAGGTTGTATTTTTAACTGATGGATGAACAAATGTTACATGAAGATTTTAGAAGGCTTAACGCATCCTATTACCTTGATAGTGTATTTTTGATACAGTGAGACATTATTTGGAACTTACTGTAAACACTTACATTTTTCCAATTTAAATTGGCTAATCTAGTATATACAGATGTAGATGTTATTTTATGTATGTTTTAATTATTATCCTTCTGAGTCAACTATCAGCTTCTAAAGGCTTTTAAATCAAAATTCTGTTCTGGCTATTTAAAAGCCATGTATATGTGTGAATTATGTATTCAGATCGGCTTTGGCCTCCAACCAGGTCGCATAAGCCAAGCAATAAAATTTGTTACTGCTTTAGATATTTTAGCAGGGAGGAAAAAGCAATTTACTTTCTGTTAAAGTTTGTCCCTTGTATGCCAGGCCTGAACAGAATTAGGAAGACTGTACTTTAAAAAAAAATGTTTGTAGATCTGTTTAAACCTATAAATTAAATCAAAGTGAAATAAGTCTTTAGCACCATACATTTAACAAAAAGGAAAGTGCTAATGGTGGGAGGCAAGAAACAGGGTGGTAGAAGAAGTTCCTTACAGTAGGAAAAAAACAACAATATTAAGAAGGATTTTGAGATCATTGACCAGGGGTGTCAAACTCAAGGCCTGCGGACCAAATGCGGCCCATGGGGTGCTTAGATCTGGCCCACAGGGCCGTCCTGGAAACAACAAAGGAGTGGCTCGCAAAGCCTCTACCAGTAAAAATGGAGCTTGCAAGGGCTGTGCTCGGCTCTCCCAAGCTCCGTTTTTTCTTATACAGTGTTGCAGGAAGCCATCACAGCCAAAAAAGGACTTCGGGAGCCTGTTTTCGCTGGCAGAGTGCTCAGGCCTCTACAGGCACCCCCAGCTTGAGTGATATCAAGCAGGCCGTACCCACCCTGGCCACGCCCACCCCGGCCCCCAAGGTCAAACACAACCCTAATGCGGCCCTCAACGAAATCGAGTTTGACACCCCTGCCATTGACTGTTCTAGCATCAAAACTATAATGGTACAGTTTTTGTAATATTAAAATGAGTTTAATAATAGGGATTTTAATTCCCATAAGAGATACATGCCTTTAGCAAAAAGAATCATAAAGAAGACAAAACAAAGCAAACTCCCTTTCAAGATCATAATGTCTTCTTATCTACTTTGGAATGCTCTGAAATGGCTTAACATGCCCCAAAGAAAACAGGGCTTTTGAATATCCCAGAGCAGAAACCTTTAGAGAACGTTTCAAAATGCAACAAAAGTAAATGGACCCACAGTATGTTGCCTGGTTGTATATTGACTTTAAAAAGAAGCATAAAGGAATAAATACATCCTAAAATGGTATATGTGGTATGAATGTAAAGATTGATAGCCAAAAGTTTTAAGTACGTGTATATGTATACATATTGGCAGATGACAAAAACACTGAATATTTTTGCCTTTTTTGATTTTTCCTCTTTGTATATATATAATTATATAATATGTATATAACAAAGCCAGAATTGTTTTAGATTGGTGCAAAGGTGTTAAAGAAAATAATTAGTCATGATTAAAACAAGGATGCACTAATGACACACCTCATAGAGGAGTCTTAAAGAATCTAAGGAATTTTACCATCCCAAATTAAGTTCATTAATTTTGGCTGGTATCATTTTATTTTCTTTTTTATTGTAATGAGAGATCGCCTGAGAACCAAATAAAAATAAAGAGGGCTTTTTATATATGGAAAGATGTCACTATGAGATAATTAATACTTTATTTTACAGGACTACATTGACACTGTAATGTTTTAGTTTATAGATTTTTTTAAAAAATATGATAAATTGCCAAGAGTTATGAATGCGAACGATTCATTACATTGGTTGCTGAGTTTTTCCGAGAAGAAAGCTGCACCTTCTAGGCTCAATAATATAGCGGTATCAATTATATTATGTATTAATATTCATCTTTATAAAGGTCTTGTAATTTGTGTTCCATTGTATTGATAAGCAAAGTATTATATTCTAATATTTTTGAAGATGACTGAAAGAGAATTTTTTCTTTTTCCAAAATATGTATTTTGAGCATAGTGAGAGAAATGTGAAACAGCTTTGTGTGTACACACACACACACAAACACGTGTGTGTATGTGTGTATATATATATATATACATAACATAATATACATACATATACATATACATAAGATAAATGTAAAGGTTCCTCCGCATATGTGTGCTAGTCTTTTCCAGCTGTAGGGGCAGTGCTCATCTATGTTTCTAAGCCGAAGAGCCAGCGCTGTCCAAAGATGTCTCCATGGTCAGTTGACCGGCATGACTAAATGCCAAAGACGCATGGAGCGCTGTTACTTTCCCACCAAAGTGGTCCATATTTTTGTACTTGCATTTTTACATGCTTTCGAACTGCTTGGTTGGCAGAAGCTGGGAGAAATAATGGGGACTCACTCTTTTACATGGTGCTAGGGATTTGAACCACTGAACTGCCAACCTTCTAATCGACAAGCTCAGTGTCTTAGCCGCTGAGCCACCGCATCCCATTAAATGACTACAATGCAAGATGATGAGCTGGGAAAATGGATTTATATGATCAAGAATAAAAAGAATGACTTGTAACAGCAACCAATGTCGTGAGAAAGATTGCTGAGTTGATTAAGAACACGGCAAAATGCTGTGGACATAGTATATTTAGACTTCAGCAAGGCATTCGACAAAGTAGACTATAACCTACTTCTTGAGCTAGAAAAATGTGGGTTAGACAGCATCACCACCAGATGTACTACATCTACATGGAGAGAAGTAAACAGTGAAGTACCACAGGGTTCCGTATTAGGCCCAGTACTCTCAATATCTTCATAAATGACTTGATGAGGGAATAGAAGGGGAACTCATCAACTTTTCAGATGACACTAAACTGGCAGGAATAGCCAACGCTCCTGAAGACAAGCTCAGGATCTAAAGAGATCTTGACAGACTTAAACAATCCTACAACATGAAATTTAATGTGGAGGAAAGCAAGGTTTTACACTTAGGCAGGAAAAAAACAATGGTACAAGTACAGATTAGGTGAAACCTGGCTCAAAAACAGTAACTGTGAGAGGGACCTGGGAGTCCTAGTGGATGATCACTTAAATATGAGCCAGCAGTGTGTGACAGCAGCTAAAAAAGCTAATGGCTGGTTGTGTAAACAGCCCTCCAAGGTCCCTTCCAGCTCTATTCTGATTGATTGCTCAAATTAAAAGAAAATGACTCCCAAGTTCCACAGGTAGCCCTCGACTTACAACCATTCATATAGTGACCGTTCGAAGTTACAACAGCATTGAAAAAAGTGAGTTATGACTATTTTTTACACCTACAACTATTGCAGCATTCTCGTGGTCACATGACCATGAAATTTGCATGCTTGGCAACTAGGTTCCGGGGTCATGTGATCACTTTTTGCCACCTGACAAGCAAAGTCAATGGGGAAGCCAGGTTTACTTAACAGCCGTATTATGATCTTAACAGTGGCAGTGATTCATTTAACAAGAGTGGCAATAAAGGTTGTAAAATAGGGTGAAACTTACTTAACAAATGTTTCACTTAGTTTGGGTTCAATTGTGGTCATAAGGACTACCTCTACTTACATTCTTTAGTATTTGAAGGTTTGTCTAAACTGTGCTTCTTGCATGCAGACAGCTGAGATGAAAGTTTCAAGAATTGAAACCTGTCAGCAGATACTGTGCTGTGAGAATTAAGTGAAATATTTCTTTACAGTATTATGATAGCCAGTGAAACTGGCTCATAGACTCATCTTTATGACCCAGAAATGAAGCAGCAGTCCACGGAATATTACTACAAAGCCACCTGCAATGAAAAAAAGCCCTCAAAAGCCTTCAAAACCTTGGCTTGGACTATGATTACAGTTTTTTGAAAAGCAGTTCATGTTATGCACGTGGATTTCCCTGAACCTGGCACATCTGCCATCTCAAGTGCTACTTTTCAAAACTCAAAACCTTGAAATAATGATTTAATAAAGTTCAGGAACAGAAGGAAATTTTGCTGTTACATGACAACACTAGACCTAACATCTCACCAGCCGCCCAAAAGGCAATTTTGAAGTTGGATCTTACTGTCTTACCCTATCCACTATATAGTATAGCTCTGCCATGGGACTTCTGATTTTTCAAAACATTGAAAGAAAATCCTTATCTCTCTGATCAAATGAATAGGTGGAAACAATTGTCAGAATAGTGTGGAGTTTTTAACAAGGTTGACCATTGTTGAAAGAAGTGTGTAGCAAATGGCACTGATTGTATTTAAAAAAGACAATTCAGGTAACAAATGACATCAAATCAGCTGTGAAATTTACTTACCTTCGCTATCGGTTTGGGAATGGGAGTGCGTGCCTCTTGTGCGCATGTGCAAAGGGTCAAAAACGGGATGTAATGACATCCCAGCGGGTGGGTGGAGTCTCCCGCCGCCACGCTAACGGTTCACGCAAGCCAGATAGATCTGGCTGGATTTCACCACTGCATCAAATCAAGGATAGTTTTTCTGTTTCATTTATTAAAATTCCCTCTTTTAATTAAATTATAAAGATTGTAGGCATTAATTTTAGTCAACCAATGCATGTGTAATTGCACATCTGACTAGGAACATATTGAAAACCATATTATAAAGCCATCAGAATATCTTCCAGTTTGGAGTAGAAGAGGAAAGGAAGTAAGATAAAAGGCCGTGAAATCTGGTACCTATTTAGGTAACTACCTACGCACAGAGAGACAAACATACAGACAGAGTGAGAAAGAGACTTATTTCAATACATTATTTTATCTCAAATCACATTCACAAATTCTTGGCTAGCAGGTGAAATCATTTTGATACAAATGTTTCTGTTAGATGTGCAAGCATACACAGAAATTCCACTAGTCTATTTATGAAATTGGTTATGTGTGTAATGCTTAATAGTTACTATTGTTTATTATTTGGAATCTTGTGTGTTAATCTGTAACAGAGCTGGTATAGTTTTCTCTTCATGGTTCCAATTTAATGGAAATGACATTTAATTTTGCAGTGCTTGCTATATAAAATATCATCTTGCAAGTAGAAAGTACTGTGCTGGTTATTGGAAATAAACTTTAAAAAAATGAATTATATGCTTTTAAATTTTTTCTTGTGGAAGATCTGCAGAAGTAGTTTAAAAGCTGACAAAATAAAAATTCACAGTATACAGATTAACTGAAATTTCAAGTTTAATTAAAATAGAGTTCATTTTGTTCTCTTAATGTTGTTTGAAGACATGATAGAGATTATCACATAATCATATATGTTTCA
>JANHZT010004348.1:81204-91637 GCA_032468215.1 Stegonotus admiraltiensis | reverse complement strand
TTTGTGAAAAAAAATAGTGAACATAATGTGAAAAAAGCAGACTGTCCGCTCAAATAGTGGACACCTGGCAAGCCTAAGCAAGGCAGTTTAAAAATAGCCAGTCAGATAAATGTAAATAAAATTGGCTAACAGGAAGGGAACAATTCAACTCTAAATAACTAATTTTGAATTTGGTTCAATCCAATCCAATGTATTTGAATCTTTCCCTTTGAAATAAATGATTTTTCAAAGTCCTAAATGAGTGCCAAAACCAAAATTATAGCAGAAAAGGCAGATAGAATATTAATTAAATTAGTATGTCCTAGTACCCGACTGATGCTAATTTTAGCCTTTTTCTGGTCTTTCTGATCCCTGATTCCCTTTCAGCCAGGTACTATGTAAATTATTACTACTATATAATTTCATATAAAGCAGTTTTATAGAGAATTGAATATGCCAATGAAAGGGAGGGAGAGATGCAGATAGATATATAATTAAAGGAATGCCTTTTATTTTTCCAACATGAGGGTGACTGAAATATGGCAGGAAACTATGACAGAAATCAAATTGAACTTTTTTAGGAGAAAGGGGAGCTGCCCAGCTAGAAAAAAGTGATATGATTTTTGAACTTTTGAGGTCACATTTGATGAATTCAATAAGCGATGCTTAGTAAGAACAGTTGGTAGATTTAGAATTTTCTTGGTTGAGGGGACTTTTTATGAAATCCCCTAACTTTCAAGATATGCTTAAGCATCTTCGCTGTATTTCCCCAACTAATCAAATTGCCTCTTTTCATTCATGACTTGTCATGAAGAGGGAGTGGAGTTTCTGGTTAGTCTGTATTTCGGTTTTTGCTACCTTGTGTTTTATTCTGATTTAATGAGCAATTGTGTTATATGAAATGCATAAATAAAGAAAGGAAAGGAAAAGAAAATCAGTGCATTCATAGACATTAGACTACCCTCTTCTATAAAGTACAGTCACAAGAATAGATCCAATGACATCTATACAGAGGTTGGAGGGAGAGACAGAGGAGTCCCTTTGGAATACAATAGATAATGGACAGTAATTCCCTATAATTTTTATTTTAAAATAGAGAAGAGAGAATGTGTTTGAAAAAAATAAGTGACAAATAATGTGAAAAACACAAATTGGATGAGAGCAAATAAGCAGAGGAGTGAGCCAGACAGAGAGAAACTGAATAAGATGGGTGGTTGCAATGCCTAATTTATGGGATGACTGAGAAGTTCCTGATAAAAATGGAGAAACTTGATGTTCTCCTCACTCATCCTCCTCTCGCCCCCTGGCATGAACTAGGTCCTAACAGAAGGTTAGCCCATGACAAACTTCAGTTTCTCTGCCAGCCCCAGTTGTACCTCACATTAGAAAGAGCAAAAAACATGGTAGATGTTTTTTCCCACTTCCAGGAAATGCACAAATTGTTCTACTTAATTTGCCCAATTTTAAAGTACTCAGGACTCGCTAGCTTTTGGCCAGAGCAGAATAGAGATCAACTGTTGGAACAGAGCAAATCATGCTGGCATATTGTAGGGCTAGCTCACAGACTGGAAGGGAAGAAGCTAAACCCATTTTCTGGATATGTCCCAATATTGGCTGTGTGCAACGCTAAAATAGCCTTTTTAGAAGTAAATTTAAACGTATTAAGTTGGAATTTTCTCAACCATAAAGTGTGAGATTATAGCATAAAACACTATCTGTATCATTCAGTAATTCACTGCTATGGTTAAAAAAAAAGCCTTGTTAGTTTTATCAACATAAAGTTGATAAGAAAGTATCTGCAGCTGAATTTGCATTTAAATTATTTGTTTGTATAATATAATGTTTTTGTGAGGAAATTAATTTTCATGGTTCTTTTATCATGGTCTAACTAAGCATTATCATAAATCTATTTTTTTCCTATGGCTGATCTATCAAGCGATAAATGCTTAGAAAGAGGAAAAACTCATTTGTTTCTGTACTAATTGTTATATATTAACAGTTCTATACTTTATTATGAAAGGCATTTATTTATCAAAGCTCAGAATGTAGAAATCAAATACTAAGAACTATATTTTAAAAATTGAAGCAGATAAAATCATTTTCTCAATTAGTAGGCAATGAAGATGTCTAATGGATTCAGAACAAAGGCAAAATTCTACTTATATTACCATCAGAACTGCAGTTTTCCTACAGACTAGCTGTGCAGACATAGCAATAGGCCAGTGACAAAATGCACTTACCTTCACTACCGGTTCGGGAATGTGAGTGTGCGCATGTGCCCACTACGCTCTCGTGTGCCCCTTCTGCACATGCGCAGAGCCTTCTGTGGATGCACAGAGGGTCAAAAATGGGATGTAATGATGTCCCGGCGGGTGGGCAGAGCCTCCCACCACCAGTGATACCGCTTCGTGCGAGCCGGATAGATCCGGCCAGATCTCACCACTACAATAGGCCCTTGATGGAATTACTAAAATATAAAGTATATACTGTGTAAAGCAATAAATGAACCAGCTGATTTATTTGGTTTAAAATGGTTTAACAACTCACAGAATTGCAATACTGGCATTTTGTTATCTTGGTGGCTAGAAAGATCATATCAAAAGTACCATTTTACTTTTTTAAAAATATTGTATCGATAATCTTAATATTTTGAATATATTTCTTGCATTCATATAAACTGCCTTCTCCTGCCCATATATACATCTAATAACATTCCTTTTCAGGATAAGCAGTGTTATGGAAAAAACAGAAAATAAATAAATAATAAGCAAAAGGAAATAAAAGCATGGAATAAGATAAAGCAGGGGTGTCAAACTCGATTTCACTGAGGGCCACATCAGGATTGTGTTTGACCTCAGAGGGCTGGGGTGGGGGTGGCCATAGTGGGTGTGGTCAGCTAGATATCACTCATGTGATATTGTGCACCCGAGCTCCATTTCCGACTCGAGAGGGCCGTCTGCTGGCCGGTCCCTCACTGTTTCCAAGATGGCCCCACAGGCCAGATCTAAGTACCCCATGGGCCAGATCTGGACCATGGGCCTTGAGATGACACCCCTGAGATAAAGGGAGGGAGGGATAGAAAACATAGTTATGACTAGTTTATGCCAATACTACAAGAAATTGCAGTTCCATATTTTAAAACTTCAATAGTTGTATTGCTAGGTGTAACTTCTCCACGTGCCTTTCTCTCCTTGTTTCTATCATGAACACATACCATTAATCCATCCAATGCCTTTTGTTCTTTTAATCTATCTTGTCACTGGTACTGAATAACTCATCAATCCATCCAACAGTGACTTTCCATTCAACAATGACTTTCCTCTTCTTACCCTGCCTCTTAATCCATTCCTTCTAATATTTGTTTTGCAGTTCAGTTTCTAGACATTAATTCTGTATATCCAAACCAGTTCAACATATTACTTTTCTACTAGTCTCTCACTTTTGTATTCAGTCCACATTCATTAAGTCTTAGTTTATCAATTCTTGACTTGTTTCTCACAACAAACTACACATTACTCACTGCTTTTGTACCAGTACTGTTTTCCACTTTTCCTTTAATAGATATTACCAGGATATACAAATATACCATAGCTTTATGTTTAGTTTTTCATCATATATGCATAAATTATAATTGTTCACTCTTTTTCTCTGCCAAGCAACCCTAGTCTTTGATACATGTATTTTTAAGTTCACATGCCTTGTTATATCATATCATCACTTGTAGAAAATAATGCATGCACATATATATTCCCAACCAACACACTTCTAATATCATCATGAATATGCCTGTCCGTAAATACAAACACATCACACATCTTTCCCTTACTCCATATTCATGGAATAAGATTTCATACAATGAATATATCAGATACAATATTTGTAATGTACTAAAGAAATTGCAGTTCCATATTTTAAAACTTCAATAGTTGTATTACTAGGTGTAACTTCTTCACCTACAACCTTAGCCTTTCAACATTCTGCTAAGTATTCCTTTTTTTTTTCATCAATGATTTTTCTTGGATACTCAAATTTTTATTTTTCATTTGTATCCCAATTCAATTCAGTTCAATTTTTTGATATATCGCCATAACATCTACACAGATCTTTAAAATACTGATTCTCTCATTCTTTGGCTGCTCCCTTGGTTCTTGCTTTTCTTATCCACACAGGGACGACAACCTTGTTAGCATCTATCTGTGCCTGTCTCTTCCTTTTAAGGATTGTTCCTTTTTCATTGCTCCCTGGCCTTTTTTTTTCTTTGCTGCTTTTTTAGATGTTTGCATACATGGCTGCCTTTATGCTCTTTTCCATTGTTCTCTCATGTAACACTAACATAGATCCTGTTTTATTTTTGTAACCCCATTGTAACCCCATTGTGCCAATAATGCTCTGATAATAGAGTACAGCAAAGCCAGTGGGCTGTTCCCTTATTCCTTTGTTTCATTGTGATTCCACAGAAACAAAAGTCCAAGGAACAAAGAACTGAAAGAACTGGTCCATGGAAACAAATAAGTAGGATTCATTTGAAACTTTGTGTTCCAATGTGGTTGCACAGAAACTTACACAATAAAAACTGGGAAAGGGATCCAGTAGGCACAGGGTTCAAAAAAGGAGAATATGCTTTGCCCTACCTTGGCAAAATCTGAAAGAATGCCCACTGCATGTATGGATGGAACAGAGGCTTGCTGGCAGAAGAGGTGAAGCAAATACGGAGTCAAAAGACTTTATAAAACTCCACAGTCTTTATGGACCATATAAACCAGCCCATAATCAGATAAAAAGTGATTTATAAATAATTTTTATATATTTACTCGCATCCAAAGCAGCTAAAATAATACTGTTGCCCTGAGATACACACTGTCTTTTTTTAAATTTAGTCACAATGGACATGGCTATTATATTAATTATAATCTCTCCCAAATTACCTCCTCTGTCAAAGAAATCTGAATCTGAAAATATTTGGCAAAGGGGGTAAACATTTATACATTTAACCAGACTCTTATAATAACTAATCGATAAGGTTTCCTCCTTGCTCCTTATTTAATTAGGTTGCCTTTTGTATTCATTAAGGCTGCAAGGTAATAACCATTAATTGGGAGAAAGCCTAACTGAACTCACTAGAATTTATTTTTTGACAAGAGATATTCAGGCCTAGAGTTGCATGTTAGAGATGTTTAGTTAGTTAATTATTTGTATCTTACTTTATTTTAAAATCTCATCCATTGTAACCTTTGTAGCATTGTGTGTGTACGTGTGTGTTGTGAACCGAAAAATGATGAAAATGTAATAAATGTAATTTCTAAAATAATAAGAAATATAAACACATAAGCAGAAAAGGTTTATTACATTTTATATTTGAGAGATCAAATCGTTCACCCCGATGTTCAACCTACTAATATCCCAAGAAACAAAAAAGATGAAATGACATCAGCACATCCATTCTTTTCATGTCAAAGTCAGTATAATTGTGTTAAACTTATTCTATTTGCCTCTTCATTTGCTTCTTCACCCTGATCAATAGAGGTTCTGTATGCTATATTATAAACCTGAAAATGGGCTCATTACCCTAGAAAATGTTTCCAAGTCAGGGCAGTTCCCTTGTGTAAAGATAAATCGAGACTATTTTCTTATGGAAATGGGCTCATTTTTAAAGCAAACCCATAGTATTCATTCACAAATGAGTTGTGTGTATCAATTTATTCTTACAGCTTCATGTGCCACATCATACAAGCAGCAATTTTAGCAGAGGAGAGTGTTCTTATTTTCAGTTTATGTACTGATGAACTGAACTTCAGTAATTGAAGGCATGATATATAATATTCTTTTGACTGTTTTGTAAATGATGATCTAAAGAAATAAAATAATGCTAACAGGGAAGGAAAATAAATCTCAAAGGCGAATGTTTATAAAACTACTTATCTGGGCTGCAAAAATCTAGATGACCACAACTTAGGGAATTTCTTGTACCTCTTTGTTGCAATCTAGTTGTCCACACGTTTGCAGCCCAGTTGTGATATTAGAATGGTCTTTTTAAAGATTTAAACAACAGAGTTTTTATAAATGTATGTGTTTATGCATATCGTTTCATTTGTTGAAAAAAATATGAATACAAATTACTTCCTGGTTTATCCAAAAGTACATACAAAAATAATTAAAACAAACAAGAAGAAGCTTGAGAAATCAAGGGTCACATATATCAAACAGATGTTGAGATTCTGGGAAGAGTGCCGAGAGAAGCAACATGGATGATCAGGAGGCTGGAGGCTAAAACATATGAAGAAAGAAGGATCAGGAGTGACATGATAGCAGTGTTCCAACATTTGAAGTATGCCACAAAGAAGAGGGCATAAACTATTTACTAAAGCACCAGAAGGCAGGACAAGAAGCAATGGATAGAAACAAATCAAAGAGAGAAGCAGCCTACAACTAAGGAGAAATTTCCTGACACTGAGAACATTTAACCAATGGATTGGCTTGCCTTCAAAAGTAATGCATGCTCCATCGCTGGAGGTTTTTAAGAAGAGATTGGAAAACCATTTGGCCGGAATGATATAGGATCTCCTGTTTGTACAGGGGACTGGAACAGAAGACATCCAAGGTCCCTTCCAACTCAGTTATTCTGTTAAAATGGAGATGTTAGAGAAATATGAGAGAAATCAGAATCTTCTGACAACTTTCCCAGCACACTAAGGGGAATTCAATTTAGGCAGCAGTAGATGGAAGAGTTAATTATTAGAGAGACATCATAAATCAGTCTGGCCAGTAATTAGTAAGAACAGATGGGGAGAGCTGGACTGGAGGAGGAAGGAAGATAAAAGCAGCAAAGGCATAGGAGTTAAAGAAAACGCAGTGGAAAAAATTTCAGACAGCAAGATTAATGACTACAGAGGAATTTAAAAACAAACCTTGCAACAGGACAGTGAAGGAGAGGTGGGGGAGGGAGGGAGAGAGAACAAACAAACATAAGAAGAGTCTCAAGGCAGGTAGCTCAAAGAAAAACCAGAGCCACTAGGGCATTGTACCTCTGAATTGGGATGAGGAAGATCATTAATGCTAGATAGCTGGTGGCTGCCTTCTGAGAAGTGTTGCTGATAGAACAGTTATAATTAAACTATAAGGAGAACCAAACAGCTTGCCCTGAAACCTATGAGTAAAAAGAGGTAGAAAATAATAGCTTTCAGCTTTCCCTGGATTAAACAACCAGGAAGCACTCCAGTAGTGGGTTGCTCCCGGTTAGACCCGGTTCGGCCAAGCTGGTAGTGGTGAAGATGTGAAGTCACTGAATCAGTTCTCTTTGACTGGGAGCTGGGCCCTCCCACCTGCCCCTGCTTTATTCCTACCTTTATTCCTTGTTTTTTAGCCCAGCTGATAGGTGCAGCAGAGTGGATTGCCGCACCTCAGCTGGCCTAGAAACCTAACGTGCTTGCGCGGAGCAAGCGATTGCACGCAAAGCACATGCGCGAAGAGAACCGGTGGTAACACTGGTTGGGACCCACCACTGAAGCACTCCAATTTTTGGAAATGTGCCCTTGATGTTTAATACCAATCCTATGCTACTTGTCTCTGGATTCTGGAGTCACTGAACCTTAGGTGGCCCTGGTTTCCAGATGCTGCTATTTAAAATTAGGTTAGCAATAAGGCTCTTTTATAATTTAACCTTTGATGAGTTGGTTATTATCAAGACCTGGTAGAATACAGGAGGGAAAGGATACTCTCTTGAAAACATCACCAGCTAGGTTTCAGGGTATACAGCAGGGGTGTCAAAGTCATGTTGTCATGTTGTCATCACATGATGTATTGCGATTTTGTCCCCCTTCACTAGAATGTGGGAGGGCGTGGCCAGCCTGTGCCACATCCATCCCACGGGCCGTGAGTTTGACATCCCTGGTATACAGTAACACCAGGCAGATGCTTGTGGCTTTCATGGCCACTGCTCTGCAGATAAACATATGTGAGAGATTGTTTGCTCGTTTGACCTCTGGGATCAGATGAGATTGCTGCACTCTACCATGCTGCATAGCTGCTTCCATGTATGAATTGATGGATGTTGTAACCAAGCTGACAGTAGAGTTCCTCAGATTTAAGGTCTTAGGAGACTTCAGCTTGACTTCCTTGAATATGGAGTCTAAAGTGCCTTGGGAATTCATGTCCTGGATCATAAAGGACCCAATGCATATGGACCCAATGCACATACTATTTCTAGTTTTTAAGCCACCAGAGTCTATAGAGTGGGTAATTAAACAAATTTAAAATTATTATATTCTTGAGGAAGAAGTGACATGATCTGGAATTGGAGAATTCCAATTAGTGCCTTGTAATAGATAGATCACTTTCTGCTAGTCTTATGGTTCTCTGTGACTATCCATTCACTGCAGATGGGAAGAGAAAGTTTGATCACTCTTCTCTAGGTAGACCCTGTAAGATTTCAGAAGGAGCTTGGGGATAATCTTTATTCCTGGCTCATGTTCAATTGAGGCCTTAATTACTGGTTGGAATTAGTGGCCACGAGGGTTTTGGATTGGACTGCGCCTGTGCAGACTCTTGCTTTTGACAGACCCCTCTGGTTTTTGGAAATGGTCTAGGAGATGAAATGGCAGAAAAGGTGCCTAAAGTGCTGCTTGTGGAAGATAAGAAGTATATTTTATTAAGCAAAGAAAAAATATTCTAAACAGATATTTGATATATTGATATGTACAATATAACCTAGCAAGACTGAGTGGCTATGAATTTTGAGTGTTGAGCCCGATATCCTGCTTGACAATGCAAGGTCGGGAGAGATGAGAGAGCTCGAATGAACATATGAACAACCTGAACATCTAGCAGCAAAAGGAAAAGAAACAACAGCAGCCCGCATATAGGGTGACAATGGCACGGGGGGATAGGTGACCGTGAAGGGGGCATCAGCATTAGAAACAGGGATAGGCGACCATGAGGGGGGTGGCGTCGGGATTGGAAAAAGGGATAGGCGGCTGGGAAGGGGGGCGTCAGGAGTAGAAACAGGGTGGAAAGAAGAATCATGCATACATACCAGGACCACAGCAATGGACAGCCGCAATGTCGGCTCAAACTCTGGTAGGCAGGGGCGCTGCCTGGGAAAGCACTCTCCAGCTGGACGACATTCATCCCGAATTAGGGGTGGGCAGGGCGCAGCAACAGGATAAAGGGCACTATGAAGCAGATGGTTGTAGTGCCAACTTTAAATGGATTAGAGCTCAGCATTGTCCTGGAGCTCTCTACAGCATTAAACCAGCAATGCTGATTCATTTGAATGTGTCCTGTTGTGTTTTCCTGCTACATACGGATCGCCCGGGAGAAGGAGCTGAGACTTGAGTTCTCTATGAAATGAAGTATTTTAATTGGTTCTGGATGAGCTTGGACTCCTCCACTCATAGCATCTGCACAGTTTTTGGATCCTCCTGGGAAAATGATTCCTGCTTGAAGCATGTGGTAAGCATAACTTTTATACAACGCCATCTTGCACCAACTGTTCTCCTTTCTAGAAGATGCAGCTCTACTCTTTGTGTCAAATGTCTTGGTTACCTCTTAATTGGAATTCTACAATTCATTCTACATGGGGCTTCCCTTGAAACCATCCAGAAAATGGAATTGGTCCAAAACATTGAAGTGAATGGATGTGACACCACTAATTCATAGTAGGGTTCCAGATACAATTCAAGGTACAGTCCTGGTTATTACCTATAAAGCCCTATACAGGACTATATATAGTCCTCGAGTTACGACCACAATTGAGCCCAAAATTTATGTTGCTAGGTGAAACATTTGTTAAGTGAGTTTGCCGCATTTTATGACTTTTCTTGCCACAGTTGTTAAGTGGATCATTGCATTTGTTAAGTGAATCTGGATTCCCCATTGACTCGGCTTGTCGGAAGGTTGCAAAAGGTAATCACATGACCCTGGGACACTGCAATGGTCATAAATATGAATTAGTTGCTAAGCAGCTGAATTTTGATCATGTGACCATGGGACACTGCAATGGTCATAAGTGTGAAAAATGGTCATAAGTCACTTTCTTCAGTGCTCTTGTAACTTTGAACAGTCACTAAAATGAACTGTTGTAAGTTGAGGACTATCTGTATAGCACAGGGCTAGGTTATTTGCAAGACTGCTTCTTCACAGTTATTTCTGCCCTGGATTAGGAATTGGGCAACCAAATAAATAAGAATTGCTGTCAATTCTTGAAGCAAAAATCCTCAGCTTGTGGAAGATACATTTTGGTCTGAAATGCTGTGAAATAAAGTGGACTGCTAACCACCAGGACAGCATGATAAGAAGCTTCCAATCGTTTTGTGAAAGGTGCTTGTTCTGAAAGAGATAGAAGATGTGTCAGCAAAAGAATCCCATCCAACCTATCTATCTATCTATCTATCTATCTATCTATCTATCTATCTATTTATTCAGATTTCTATACCGCCCTTCTCCAATAGGACTCAGGG
>JANHZT010004348.1:33266-44782 GCA_032468215.1 Stegonotus admiraltiensis | reverse complement strand
TATGAAGGCTATTGCTTAACGCATTGTAAGCCGCCCTGAGTCTCCGGAGAAGGGCAGCATATAAATCAAACCAATAATAATAATAATAATAATAATAATAATAATAATAATAATAATAATAATTTAAAGGGAATTGAAATATTAATGTGGTGCCAACAGATGGCAGTACTGACATATTAGAAGCTCTGATGCATTCTTCAGCATCTGTTCCTTCACTTCCATTGGCAGGAAGCTGCTGTGAGAAAAGCAGTTATTGTTTATGAAATAGAAGCTTGCAGTATTGATGTCCTTTAATATCAGGTTTGGTGAAAGACAGGTTCCTTGCATGTTGATGGCAGAGATGAAAGCTTCAAAAATTGAAATTTGCCAGCAATTGTCTTCACGCTACAAGACTGAAAGTGAGGAAATTCTTCAGAGCATCATGACAGCTGACAAAAAATTGGCTTACCATTATGACACAGAAATGAAGCACCAGTTCATGAAATATTATTATAAAACTGCACCTGCAAAAAAAAAAATTGAAAACCTGGAGCTCATCGGATAAACTCATGGTTATAGGTTTATTTATTTGTTTAGAATGCAGATGGTGTTATTCACATGGCTTTCCTTGACCTGTATCACTATTAACTTAAAACACAATATTGCAATACTGAAAAGATTGAAAAAAATATGGTTAAGCAGAGTTCAGAAGCATGAAAAGGACATTGTGTTGGTATAGGATAGTGCTACAGAAGAGACCATTGCAAAGTTGGATCTCACCATTTTATCCAACATGCTACACAATCCAGACTTGGTATCGGATTCCACTTTCATGAGCATCTGTTTGAGTTAAATGAAGTAGAAAGGACTATCAGAACGTGGCAGAAGGTACAAATTAGGGAATTCTTTCCTGGTGGCTTTTAGGAGCTTGTCCGTGATGGTAGAAGTGTGTAGTTAATTGTGCTGATTCACTACATAAAATACAGGTAACTAAAGAGCTCTTTTCAATGTTTATTTTCATATTTCAGTTGTTAAAATCCTATTTAAACTAGTTATGGAGCTTGTGGCATTACTTTTCATTCAACCCACCCACCCACACACACACACACACAATTGCATATATATACACACAGCATCGCTGTATCATTGAAATGTAAATTCCTAGAGCAAGGAAGAAAGCAGTCCAATTCAGAATATAATTCAATTTGAGAAAATATTTTGGAAAGCCACTTCCATATAGAATATAGAAGGGAGTATTATAATTTGAGTATATTCATCGCCTGAGCCAGGTAGCTTTGATTTTGTTAACATAATATCTTGCCATGTATATTCAACCCATCATTTCTTGGAAATAAACTTCATTAAAATTTATGTATGAGTAGGCTTTGAGCATCAACCTTAAATAGATATTTAAAATACCGTTTTCAACACTATTTATTAATTAAATTTGCATATCGCCTGACTCCTGTGGATGGTTTTTAAAATGCTTCTGTAAAAATGCAGAAAAATAGCAGTAAAATGATACAACCATAAAGAAAAAAAAAGGAATAAAAGGTGCCCAAACTGAACATCAAGAGATGTACAGGTAGTCCTGGACTTACAACAGTTCATTTAGTGACCGTTCAAAGTTACAACAGCCCTGAAAAAATGACTTATGACCATTTTCACACTTATGACTGTTGCAGCATCGCCATGGTCATGTGATCAAAATTCAGATGCTTGGCAACTGACTCATATTTATGACAGTTGCAGTGTCCTGGGGTCATGTGATAACTTTTTTTGACCTGACAAGCAACGTCATTGGGGAAGCCAGATGTACTTAACAACCGCAGTGAACCACTGTGGTGATTCACTTAACAAATATGGCAAGAAATGTCATAAAATGGGGCAAAACGCACATAACAAATGTCTCACTTAGCAACAAAAAAATTGGGCTCAGTTACGGTCATACGTTGAGGACTACCTGTATCCATATGACTCAAAAGGTCTTCAATGACTTTGAAACACCAGTAGGGTGGAAATCATCTATATCTCAGGGACAATCTCATTCCAGAGAGCAGGTGCTTGGACAGAGAAGGTACACTTCTGATGTTCCAATAAATTGTATTATTTAATGGAAAGAGCCTGGAGCATGCCAAGTCTGTGGATTAAAGAGTAACAACCAACACCTTGAATCGCACTGGAAACAAACTGGCAATCAGTGCAATGCAATGTTGTAATTAGATCATTGGGTTTTTGTATGGGTGTGTAAGAGGTGTTCATAGGTGTTTTTCAAAGTAACACTTGTATGGTATAAAACTGATGTCGTACTTTGCAAACATAAAGGATTAAGCCACATAGTTCAATTTTGCTTGTATCTTTAAAAAAGTATAGAAAAAGAAAATATAAATAAACCTTCATCAATGAACTGACAATCACTGTGGATTACAATTTTGTTTAAAAGGGGCTTAACAACTGTCTATTTACAGAAACAAGTTTGGAATAACAATGACTGACTATTGATTTTTAACTGCTTTATTATGTTTTAAGCACTATGCTCAAATTTACAGCCTTTGCACTCCCTTTCAGAATTACTTAAAATGAAGTTTTAACACAAGAGCTCAAAGGATTTGCTTTTGGCTATTTTTTTTAAAAGAAGAAAAGATGCTCAGTTGTTCTTGATTGAAGAAAATAATGATGGTAACTCTTTTAAAAACAGGAGTTGGAAACTGTTTGTATAGCATTATATCAATCAAGGATTTTTTTAAACACACAATGAGGGATGGGAGGAAAGTCTGATGCCTGAATGATTGTTCATTTTTCTCGTTTACTTTGTTGAGGCCTGTTTTTCAACTAAAACATCTTGATGAATCTAGTGTACATTCATGTTTTCTAACAATGTGAACATGTTGCCTAAACAAGTTTTGAAGCCACAGCACAAGAAAAGATAGAGTAGGGGATGGTGGGTGAAATATCACTTAGGCTGATATATTGAATTACAATATATCAAAATTAAGTCACTATATCAAAATTAAGTCAAAAATAATTTGACTTAACTCTGATTCTGCCACAATTCATTAATTGCAATGTTTGGGTTTAATGTCATTAATTAATTAATTTACTGAGTTTGTGAGCTATTTCAGTTGCTAATGATAATAAGCAGCATATGTATCCAACTTTTGTAAATCAGGTTGGAACATAAGAAAACAAAAATAAAATCAGAATCGTATCTGTGTGTGTGTATGAGAGAGAGAGAGAGAGAGAGAGAGAGAGAGAGAGAGAAGCTCAAAGTATCAATATAGATATATATAAAGACATTTATATATATAAAGACATTTATATATATAAAATAAATTATATATTATACAATATATAAAGACATATAAGTAAACAGAAATCAGAACATTAAACCCATAGGAAAAAGCATTGCAACATCACAAGTACCAAGGCCTACAGAAGTTGTAATAGCCTTCCTGAAAAAACAAACAGTAGGATAGCACCCTCAACTCTCCAACGGAAGACTGTTCCATATAAGGGATTCCTACAGGTAATTCTCTCTGAGCAAACCTCTGGAGAGGGAGCTTTCAGTTATTATATGGGTAGACACCAGGGGTGGGTTCTACTTACCTTTACTACTGGCTTGCAATGGGGCCACGTGTGCGTGCTTGCTTTGCTTGCGCATGTGCTCTTCTGTGCATGCACAGAAGCGTTCTGATGACATCGGGGTTGGTGGCAGAGCCTCCCACTGGTTTTATTACCGGGGGCAACCCATCACTGATGACACTATTGAAAGTACAAAGTAGATAGTTTTGCAGAAACTCAGGACCCTGGCATGTAAACTTTTAAAGGTAACATGTAGACTTTAAAAGGTAACAACAGCTCCTTGAAGTGCACCCTGAAACTACTGGTGATCATAATAGCTTTGAAATAGTGATATCATCTAGTCAAATCAAAATGTATTCATAACTATTTAAGTTCCTACATATAAAGCACATTGCAATGGCTTAAGCATATTGAGCTGTGATGGCGCAGTGGTTGGAAAGTGGTATTGCAGGCTAACTCTGCCAACTGCCAGTAGTTTGATCCTGACTGGCTCAAGATTGACTCAGCCTTCCATCCTTCCAAAGTCAGTAAAATGAGGACCAGATTGTTGGATATCTTCCTTGGTGATTCTGTTTCCATTGGACTCCCTTTTTATGTAGCTATACATTTTAATTATGGATATATAATTAATGTAATACATGGATAAATTTCTTCCACATCTGCTGAGCTATCACTAATTCTTTCAATACCTCCATACCAGCACATCAAAGTCTTTAGTATCATCATCCAATGATATCAGAATAAAAGATATTTTATCTTTCTGGCAAAATATATGCAATTAAATGCTCTCCCAATAGGATTTGCTATTGGCCAAGATTAATCTAAAGGTATGCAATATGAAGATATACATCTTATTTTCCTTGCAAGAATGCTAGTGAGATTCTTAATTACTGCAAATGGGCTTAAGGAGGATTATAGTCAAAAGAAGAACTATTCAAGATTGTTTCTAAAAGGACAGTATTTCCTTTTAAGACATTTTAAAATAATTTTAGCATATAAGGATAAGGAGGTATCCATAAAATAGTTATAAAATTTCCCAGTTCAATTCTTTTCCCGGAGATTAGTATTTATATGTTTTATTGTACCTTCAATTGATGCCTCAGTAATAGGCTTGTTGAGCTATTCACTATGCCCTAAAGCGTGGATTTTAACACTGACATTTTATCGCTGTTCTCCTATCTCTCCCATATATTATTAAAACCCTATTTGTTAATCACATAATGTAAGTTTTGCCTCTGTGTGACACTACTTCTTCTGTCTTCTAGTTACTTTATTCATTCCCTTTTATTTCTCTCCCATCTAATTCTTTGCACTTCCATCCTACAACAAATAAAAATAAAACATTGTTGTTTTCTGCTACTTGTCTGTCTGTAGGGAAGAAGAGGAGCTTTCCATTGGGAAGATCATATCAATGATAAAGAAAGAGCAATTGATAGAAGAGGATAACATAATGAGGGGATATAATAGCAAATTCTCCCCTGAGATTTGGCTGGCCCCAACCCTATTCGTCATTTATAGACCTGTCTTTTCTCCTGTGTATTGGCTCTGGTTGGTAATGTAGCCCATTCTGCTGTAGTTCATGTTTGATTTGGGTTGGGTTGGGTACTTTATACATTCCATAGTAAACAAAAAACAAACAAAGCATTCCCTTCTGAGTCCTGCATCTATGAGGAGCAATGTTCTTCTATTCATCCTGAGCCTTGAAGTTTATATATAAAGAGGAAGGCCTAATGTGAGAAATCCCCTTAACAAAGGTTAGGAGGGATGCTGGCATAAGCTGATAAAAAGTGTTTCTCATCTAATGGAGATAATTGCTCCTGAGTGTACTATGTTCTCTTGCACTATCTTTAGTCAAACAACGTTAGTCTCCTTGTTCACTGTAAGCAGGGAGTGATTAAGCAAGATACTGCTGCTAGCAAAGCTATGCACATCCTTGTATTTCATGCTTGAGATTTGGAGCGGTAGAAGCGGAGGTCATGTATACATTTCCCTCAGGATTTTGGTGAGCAAAATAGTGGAATGCAGAAGACAAGCCATCAAAGGGCACTTCTATATGCCAAAATGATAAATGGGTTCCATACCATATGTGAGCTGTAAACCATATTATAGAGAAGTCGCTTCCAAGGCTGGAGAAGCTTTCCATGGTTTCATGGTAACAAACAATAACACTAATATTTGTTACAGCTGGTTTTCTAACTCACCTGATCTGATTGTTTTGAGATGCCTTTAAGGGATAAGTATACTTGAAAACTGTAGCATCTAGCACTATTTGTTTTTATGCATTTGAGTCAGTGTTGACTCCTGCAGTTTCTGCAGTTTTGTGGCAATGTTTCTGGGTATTGTTTGCCATTGTTTGTCCTTCCTAGGGCTGGGACAGAGTGACAGGTCCAAAGTAACCAGTTGTCTTCATGCCCATCTAATACTTTAGACCACTTATTTTTAAACCATGGATCAACATTACAGCAAGACTGATTATCAGCTTGTAGCTGTGGAGAAAGCAGGGAGTGGTAGGACACCTACTGCACTGACTTTTCAAGGATTTGATGATTTAATAAAATTCCATGTATCTGAGCTCAAGTGGCTAGATTAGAAATCCACGAGTGGCTTTGATTGAAGTGATTGGTGTGAGTGAGCCACTCCACAGTGAAGACTATTTCATGAGGCCACCAACGTTATAACACTTGCACCATCTTCCTCAGCCACGTGATTTTTCTGAAGCCTTCCAGTTGTGTATGGAGAGCTACCTTATGGAAAAGGCACTAACCTTTGGTGACTGAAAGATGGAATTGAAGACAACTGCAGCCAATGTTTCGGGGAAAGTTTTATACATAATTAACATTAATGACCTCATTTGAAATGGAATTTGTGTAAGGGCAGCTCTGAGACTCTGAAAGTCTCTGAAGCAGTAGGAAGATGAAATAGTCACGATTACATGAAAAGTACAGGACTGGCAATAGGCAAAAGAGAAGAAACCCAGCAACTCTTGTATAAGGCCACAGACCCAGCAGGGACTATTCAAACCAAACTCTCAGAAGTTGTCAATGGCGAGTAAAGGTTATTTTGCAGCAGCAATTTACAAACACTACCAACCCCACAAAGAAGGAGATTGAAGCATCCCTTACTAGAATTTGGAATCCAAACAAAGAAGGCATATAATATATAAGCTTCCATTGCACCTATCTATCACAAGACATGGAGATTGCATCCATTGATTATTCGTAGTGCTGGACGGCCGAAAGAGAAGGGGAGGGAGAATGAATTGCACAGGGTAGGCAATGTTGTATTACTCCATTACTCCCTGGAATCTGAATTGCTTCCATTGCTAATGCTTTTGGACCTCAGCTGAGATTGCAGACTGATTTTGTTCATTAAACAAGACTCAGTTTGTTTTTTAAATGTCAAAGATAGAAAAGGAAGAGTATTCTTTGCATGTCTGGAGAAGGGATAAAATTCTTATCTCTGAGTAAATGATTGGTCTCAAATGTATATGATTGCTGATAAGCAGGAAGGGGAATATGGTGTGTGAACTGTGAATGCCTCTTAACTGCTGATGTGAACAATTTACTATGTTTTAGTAGGATTAGAGCAATGGCTCTCATATCTACAAATCTGCTAAAGTTAGGAGAGGGTTTTGTCAAGAATGTTGGTTTTGAAGCCAAACACATTTGTTTGGGAATGGCTTGACTAAAGTCACTTTACTATGAGCCGTGGTAGCACAGTAGTTAGAATGCAGCACAGCAGGCTCCTTCTGCTGACTGCCGTCTGCCGTCTGCCAGCAATTTGGCAGTTTGATTCTCACCAGCTCAAGGTTGACTCAACATTCCATCCTTCCAAGGTTGGTAAAATGAGGATCGAGATTGTTGGGAACAATATGCTGACTCTGTAAACTGCTTAGAGAGGGCTGTAAAGCACTGTGAAGTGGCATGTAAGTCTGAGTGCTATTGATATTGCTACTGCTTAGAACAAGAAGTCATAGTTATCTCCAGTTGCCAGTCCTGTTCTATCAGCTTCTTCTAGTCAGTCTTTCTTTGTGTATACAGTACCACAGTGACTCAGAAGTCTGTTGGCTGCAATGTTCCAGTAAGTGAGTGCATTTTATAATTATAATTTCTGCTCCTCAAATATGAGCCTACCCAATCCTTCTCCATCGGGGTCATATTATTTCAACTCTGATAGACTGGTGCAACTTTCTTCTGTTCCAACTTCTCTCTGCCAGCTTCTCCTGCCTGCCTTTCTCTGTGCCCACAGTGCCACCTGCTCTTCAAATGCCACCTTGCCAATGTTGCTGCCTGCCAAGCGTTCTCCACCTGGGCACCTTATTTCAACTCTGATAAACTACTTCTCCCTATGTCATTGTGGCCAAGAGCCAAAGTCTGCCAGCCTGTTAGAACAGCTGGCATTTATCTGCATTTTGCCAATATTGTTACTGGGGGATAAGTTCTCTCAGGGCAACCCTTCAAATCACTATTGCTGAATATTGCCAGCAAGGCACAATCACTGAGTTGAAGTTTAAATTACACTACAATATTACCATAAAGAGCTATGCTGGTCAAGCTTGAAGCAAGCATGCCCATTGACGCATCCCAAAAAATAACTTCCCAAAGAATTATAGAGAATACTCATTTTACCTTAAAAATCTTGATTTGGGGAACTCTAACAATTGCATCTTTCCAATGAGCCATTTAAAGCATTGCCAGCTTGCTCATCCAAGCCATTAATTTTAGAGTGCCAGTTCAGGATTGGCTTGGGTTACTTTTAAATCTCAATCAACAAGAACTAAATGGGCAAAGACACAGTTATATCTGTGAATGGGTAGGAATTGCTGAGCATTTGCTAACCCACTAGTGTATTGCTAAAGAAGGCTAGAAGTGGTATGGTAGCAAAGCCAAAGTTGATTTGGGTTTCATTCACTTTCCTAGACTCTCAAATACTTTTAAACTTTTTTATCTCTTGTATTTCACTTCTATGTTGGTCCTGCCAACGCCAGTGGGCATTTAGGCCTGCCAGCAGGACTCTGAGCAGTTCAAGTCATGTGAGCTGGGGGCAGGGGGAATGTTCCTGTTACATTTCCTATGACATGATTAGGACAGTCTCTCCCAATTACATTAGGACAAATCTCTCCCGATTACAGTGATCGAACATGCACCATGCTTTCACTATCAGGCTGCTTTTACATTAGCTGCTTTTCAAACCTGCAGGTTTGGAGGGGGAAAAGAATGTTCTTTTCTCTTGTTTGTTTGTTTTTTATTAGCTCTATCCAGGGGTGAAATGCTACCGGTTTGATCCAGTTTGCCGGAACCGGTAGTTAAAAATGCATTAAAAGGAAAAAAAAAGTTTCAAAGATTGCACGTCTCTCAGCTGATCATCAGAACTTTTTTTTTTAGTTTTTAGGCATTTTTTAGGCATTTTAAAAATGCTTTTAAAAAGTAAAAAAAAGAGGCTCCGACGATCACAGCTGTGCCTCGCAATCGTCAGAAACTTTTTTTTCTTTTTTACAGCATTTTTTACAACCTATTCGGGGAATAGGTTGTAAAAAAATGCTTTTAAAAGGTTAAAAAAAGGCTCTGAAGTTTGCGTGCCACAGCTGAGCATCCCCCCCCCCCGTTCTACTTACTCCATGCCTCCTTTTGGTGTGCACTATGCATCCATTTGGTGCATGGTGCGTACTGTGCATGTGTGTGTGCAGCACACATTTGGCACACAGCGTGCATGCGCAGCCACCAAACCGGTAGTAAACCGGTTCAGATTTCACCACTGGCTCTATCACTTTGTATCCTTGACAAACTGCTTCTACTGCTTTGGCTAATTCACATAATACATTAACAGCAAGCAAAAATACTAATAGCCTTGAAGGGATCCATTGAAGGGGCTAAGCTTGCCCAGAAGCTATACTACCCACCTAGCACCCCAGAAATTAGGTAGTAGGTTTCTACAGAAAACAAAGTCCTGACCCAGTGGGACAAATCAATTTTTATTTCCTACAATCTTTCCCTGAAGAGATCCCATGTGGTCAATGTTCCCTGTCCAACCTGGCACCTTCTTGAGAAGAGTGATAAGGGAGTCATTCTTGGCAATGTCAATCTGTCATGAACTTATGCCAGCTCTCTTGGCATATCAGAAAACCAGCAAGGAAGGGCAGCAAAGTACAATCTTGTGGCACCCCCAAAAAACAAATATAGTAGAAAGTAAGTTTCTACCAGGTTCTTGACAGTTAGTGGCCATCAGGAATAAAGTCTTCAACACTCAGTATGGGAAAACATTGGAACTGTATTTCTATTGTGAAAGCACTGCTGCCTACTTCGCTAGCTACCATCTTGCTAAGTCATTATTACTCTATTGGTAATATATGGTAGGAGAGGAGTCCCTTCCTTATCAAGGTAATAACCAATTTGAGTAACCAATTTGCTGAGAGCTAAGTATGCTGATTCCAAGCTGTCCCATGAGAAGATGTTTCCAGTGTTAACCAGGAGTAGGTTTATATAATAATCCAACTGTTTGCTTGCATTATTACCAGCATGGTTAATTTTATTATTAATTCCTAAAAGTTACATTTATTTATTTGGTTTATGTCCAATCAGCAATTCAGTTGCACCAAACAGTATACAACATCCCAGTATATAACTGAAATTAAAAGCAAACAATGTAAATCAAATAAGAAACAAGATTCTCACTGAACAGAGGTTGAACTGTTTCCCCCTATAAAGTCCCGTGTAAGTGTTCTTCTTCAGCGGTAATTGGAAGAAATAGTCTTGGGATGGAGATGGAGTTTCTTTATTAGAAATTTATCTTTAGATTGCTGTCCTAATGGTTCTCTTAGGATCACTGGAATAATTATCTCTTCATTATCACCCAGTTGATAGTATGTGGAGAAAATTTGTTGGATTCTCAAGGCTCCACTGGATCATATATTGTCGTTTTGCTTGCTCCGTTGGTTAAAATGATAGCTTGTTATTCCTAACTAATAAATTTGAATATATTCCCTAGAAATAGACACACTTTAGCATATATTGAAAAAAATTGCAGCAAAGAAGAAATTTCAAGTACATTTTTCACATACGAAAGAGTAGGATCTTTATTATATTTCGGTTTGTTCCACAGATGTTCAGACTAGATTTTGCACTTTTGTTTGCCTATTTTGTTTGACAAATTCACCATCAGTCAATTGCAAAAGGCAGCTTTACTTGGAAAACTTTCACCCTGTGACAATATCTATAATGCTATCAAACATCCACATCTGCCCATCTTTGGCCCTGGGGAAGGCTTCAATAGGTGGATTAAAATGCTAAATACAGTTTAAGCATATGGCTGACAATGTGATTAATGTATAACAACTTCACAGCAAAATAGATCTACTTGTGGTGTAAACCTACAGTAGTCCTCAACTTAACAACAGTTCATTTAGTGAATGTTCAAAGTTACAAAAGCAGTGAGAAAGCGATTTATGACCCATTTTTACACTTACGACCATTGCAGTATCCTCATGGTCACATGTTCAAAATTCAGCCATTTGGCAACTAGCTCATATTTATGATGGTTGCAGTATCCTGGGCACATGTGATTACCTTTTGCCACCTTCCGACAAGCAGAGTCAATGGAGAAGCCAGATTCACTTAACAACTGGGCAACTAATTTAACAACTGCAGGAATTCACTTAATAACTGTGGCAAGAAAGTCATAAAATGGGGCAAAACTGACGTAACAAATGTTCACTTAGCAATAGAAATTTTGGTATCAATTGTGGTCATAAGTCAAGGACTACCTGTATTTAACTTTTGCGATTTAACTGATGGTGGGTTTTTTCCACTATCACGAACAATACAAAACTATGTGATCGGGCTTGATAAATCGACACTTAGAGTTTGAAAATTAATGAGTAGTTACAATCGGCCTCTCCTTTCCCTTTGTCTCCTTCAGGCTTGCCCCACAGAAACCTCTCCTCTGTATCCCCTTCTCTC